>JASDQU010013124.1:6864-27150 GCA_032191745.1 Picea mariana | reverse complement strand
ACATACCAGGCAGTTGTGCTATTGCTCTTCAATGATTCTAACAAGTTGAGCTATGAAGAAATTAAATCTCAATTAAATTTGGAAGATAAAGATGTTATTCGACTATTGCATTCAGTTTCGTGTGGAAAGTATAAGATTCTTCTAAAGGAACCATCCTCTACAACAATATCTCCAGGTAATATTTTTGAATTCAATCCGAGCTTTTCTCACAAATTGAAGAAGATTAAGATTCCACTTCCAGAGGTGAATGAGAAATTGAAGAATAGGATTCCACTTGCAGAGGTGAATGAGAATAAAAGAGTCAGTGAAATTGTTAATAAAGAGAGAAATTACTCAATGGATGCTGCAATAATGCGCATCATGAAGGCTAAAAAAATCTTACATGAGCAACAACTATTGAGTGACTGTATTGAAAATCTCCAAAAGAGATTCAAGCCCGAATTTAAAGCAATAAAAGTACGAATTGAGGAGTTGATTTCAAGGGAGTACTTGGAACGTGACAATCATAATTCTAAACTATTGAGATATCTGGCCTAAACAGTCTGAAAATCATCGGTAGAGATGCCATCAAAAACCTTTTAACCCAACCCATGGTTAAGTTTTATTCATTTAATCTCCTTATCCTCGTGCATCATCTTTCTATTTAATATTTTACAAGCTAATCTCTTTGAGCACGTGCACACCTGAGTTGTTATGTAAATTAAAAATGTTTATTTATAGTGAGATCATTGGTAAATGTGAAGAAGAAATATTTAGAATCATACTTGTATTTAAGGTAATAACATTTTTGGAATTGTTTTTTATTTTTGGGGAGCTAATAACTATTTTGGGAATTTGAGAGATTTTTGAGAACTTCAACATCAAGGAAATGGAATATTGGAAACTAGTTTCCTAAATAAAAAAATTAAAATTAAAATTATATAAAATTAAAATATAATATTGTTATTCTATAATTTATTATAAATATTTTTATTATATTTATTTAAAATATCACTATAAAACAAAGTCTTAAGTACAATAAATATTATTTTAAAATTGATTTAACTAAAAAAACTTAATACTAATCCTTTTATAATTGTGAATATGGAAAAATTTTAATGCATTTGTGTTTTCTTTCAAGCTCAAACTAAACTTAAGTATAATAAATCAATACCCTGTCCATAGCAAGCATTTGCTCCACTTTGTTGTTGTTATCACTCAACCATATGATTGACTTTTATTGTATTTGTTGTTTCTCATTTTTTAATCAAACGTTTAAGGATATTAAAGTTTCAATATTGTGTTAAATATATTCATATAATTATTAATACAAATTAAATTAGTAATTTCAATATTGTAGTTTTTTACATGTAATTTCCATATTGTAGTTGTTACAATAAGAGCAACCTCCTAGATTAATGTTGTCCTCCATTGACCTTCAATTTTATTGAAATAAGATTTTAAATGTATCATAAACTCAATACATTGTAATCTAAAATATCATTGCAATCTAAAATATTTTTTATATTGTTTTCCCTAAGCCTACCCCATACATCTTTTCTTAAGTCTCATTATGGGTACTTGTGAGGCTGTGTTTCTACTATGTCTCTATCTCTAAGTCACACGTCAACATTATCATCCTCCAACTTAGTTGTTTATGTGGTCATTATGTGTGGATCTTCAAATTTGAGCACATTATGCTCAAGGATGCGAGCATGTGGTCCTTTTGCCTTGTACAACCAACCCATCATTTATTCAAGCATATTTAACTATGACATGTGTCATCCTATTACTTCCTGCATGGCTTCTATACTTTCCCACATCGAGTTAGAATCACCACAATTTAGGGATACCTCATCTAGTTTCGGAAATGAGGATTATTTTCGAATCAGGTCTCATCACTTGAATATAATAGAGGTTCGCTAGGAAAAATGGAAGTTGGAAAATCATTATTCTCAAAGGTGGAAGTACTTGTTCGACAACACATGTATTCCAATAGAGGAAGAACACCTTCAGTAACCACTCACACAATTATATCAAATATCAATACACCAATGTTTTGACGTGGTAAAACCCCTATGGGGAAACATCCATGGCCCCAACCAACACGACCACTTGAAGCAGTTTATTAATGCAAAAGAAAAAGATTATAGAGATATTTTACAAGAGATTTTCTCCCAATCGATCATCGGAAAATGAACCTCCATTCTCTTTAAATAGAGATCATTGACCGATCGGGTGTTAAGTCACATATCAATGTGACCATTAGGATCAAGGAGAATATGAATCCTTGAATCACTCTATGTCGGGAACATATCATGACCGTTGAATTTCCTAACTACAAATCCATACTAATGCATACTAAAGAAACACACTAAGAAATACACTTTTACCTAATGACACATTAGACCAAGTAGATCTTAACTAACTCATAAGTGTCTAAATATCCTAACATCCCCCCTTAAGAACAACTTGGGATAAAATTGAAGGATTTATAATAGTTCTTAAAACTTAATGAAAATTAAGAAATATGTAGTATTCCAGATATAAAATAGTATGCAAAACATAAATATTTTAGCTAGAAATGGCAGAGAAACATTGATATAATTAGAAGAATACCAGAATAATACCAGAAAAACACCATAAATAACACTTTGATTACTAATAGCAATGTTCACTTGTCTCTTCGAGGAGGAAACCTCCAGCAGAACAGATCTCGATTAGAATAATATCCAAGGAAAGATTTTGCATACCCTCTACTTCTATTTATACTAAATCTATCTATCCAAAAGAACAATATAAAGTAAGATCCTTCTAGAAGTGGAAGATTCTATTAGGTCTTGTTACATTTGACTTATTCTTCCTTACTGCGAGGAATTATTAATATTGGCCTTTATTACATGGAATTATATTATTATACCTACGTGAGGGGTTAGGGAGGTTAGGTCCTTAACATGCCCTCCCCCTTGAAGAACAACCTTGTTCTAAAGGATTCATATGAGGGAATTATTGTATAATGGTGGCTGACACCCAGGTGGCATCTTCTGGAGGTGTATATTTCCATTCGAATAACACTTATTGGATGGTGCACTAATGGAGAGGACACTCTCTCTGGGCCAAGACTGCTTGTGCATGCAACCATATGGAAACTTCTTCATCCAATTCAGGGAGACTAGTTTGAGTTTGGCACTTAGTTTCAATCACCTTCTTTAAGAAGGAAACATGAAAAATAGGATGGAGCTTCAAAGGAATGGGTAGAGATAACTGATAGGCCACCTCTCCCAAGTGCTAGAGGATTGTATAAGGACCATAAAATTTCGGCAAAAGTTTCTAACAGTGTTGAAATTTGAGTGAAGTCTGCTTATAAGGTTGCAGTCGAAGAAATACTTGGTCCCCTTCAACAAAATGGTGTTCTAAATGACCTTGATATTCTTGTTTCTTCATGTGATTTTGAGCCATGACCAAATTGTTCTTGAGGTCACAAAGAATATCCTTGTCGATTGTAAGATTATTGTCAACCTCTTGAACCTTCGAGACCCCTGGAATATAGGAGATAAATGAACGTGATTTTGGCCATAGACTGCTTCAAAAGGAGTCATGCGAGTAATTGTATGGTAAGATGTGTTGTACCACCATTCAACTAGGGGTAACCATTGAGCCCACCGATTTTTTTTCTCAGATGAAAAACACCTCAAATATGTTTCCAAACACTTGTTGACAACTTCAGTTTTTCCATCCATTTGGGGGTGATAGGAAATAATGAGATGCAATTGGGTGCCCTGTAGATTGAACAATTCTTGCCAAAAATTGCTGGTGAAAATGGGGTCTCTGTCAGAGACAATAGAATTAGGAATTCCATGAAGTTGGAAGATATTATCCATGAATATTTGAGCCACTATGGAAGCTATGAATGGTTTTTGAAGAGAAAGAAAATGGGAATATTTGGAGATACGATCTACAACCACCATGATGACTGACTTATTTCCCGATTTAGGTAAACCTACAATGAAATCCATAGAAACATCTCTCCAAATAACAAGGGGAATCGGAAGCAATTGGAGTGTGCCTAGATCTTTGATAGTTTCTCCTTTGTTGTGTTGATAGACCTCACATTCAACAACAAAGGTGCTGACTTCCTATTTCATACCCTCCCAGAAAAAATAGCGTTTGACTTGTTCATAGGTTTTCATAAACCTTGAATGTCCAGTTGTGGGTGAGGCATGAAGTTCATAAATCATTGTGGATTTAATTTGGGATTTCTTTCATAAATACAAATAGCCTTTGTAGCGAAGCTCTTCATTATGCCAAGAGTACCCTAGATAAACTAAATAATTGTGTTGCAATTGGTGGAGAAAGCTAGAAATTTTTGGGTCTTGCAACCATTCTTGATGAACATCTTGGAGCCAATCTGGTACAATCAAGGAGAGGGAGAAAAGGGACCTGTCTTCTTCATATTTCCAGGAAAGAGCATCAACCACTGCATTTTCCTTTCCCTTCTTATAAATGATCTCATAATCATAGCCAAATAGATTGGTCACCCATTTTTGTTGCACCGGGGATGAAATTTGTTGTTCCAGGAAATACTTGAGACTTTGAAGATCAAATTTTATTTGGAATTGTTGACCCAATAAGTAAGGATGCCAGAGATCCAAAGAATGCAGAATAGATAAAATTTCCTTTTCATAAATTTATTGGCCCAAATGTCGCTCTGAAAGTTTTTTTCTAGTGAAGGCCAAGGGCCTACCATATTGCATGAGGATGGCTCCAATTCCTTTCCCAGAATCATCACATTCCAATACGAACGTCTTTATGAAGTCTAGGAGGGATAAAATAGGGGTCAAGAACATAACATATTTTAAGTCTTGGAAGGCATGATCCGCAGTTGAAGTCCAAGTGAAAGAATTATTTTTAAGGAGGGCAGTGAGAGGAGTTGCAATCTTTCCATAATTCTGAACAAGCTTCCTATAATAGTCCATTAAACCCAGAAAACCACGCAAGATATTAAGATTTTAAGGGAAGGCCAATCTTGCATAGATTCAATTTTCTTATGATCCACTCAGGCACCATCCTTGCCGACAATATGACCTAGGTATTCCACTTCTGAGGCACCAAAGGAAAATTTAGATGGTTTGAGGAAAAGTTATTCCTTAGAGAGTATATGGAGAACCTGATTCACATGGGATATATGGGATGGTCAAGTTTTACTATAGATGAGAATATCATCAAAGAAAACTAAGAAAAAATGATGAAGAAAAGGAAAGAAGACATGATTCATAAGACTTTGGAAAGTGGAAGGAGCATTACATAATCCAAATGGAATTACCAAGAATTCATAATGAACCTCGTGAATGCGAAATGCAGTCTTGGGAATTCTTGTTCGTTCATACGGATCTGGTGGTAGCCAGAACATAGATCCAATTTGGTGAATTATTTAGCACCACTCAATTCATCCAAGAGGTCATCAATGACAGGAATGGGGAATTTGTCTTTTATTGTAAGTTTGTTGAGGGGGCAAAAACCAGGACACATGCACCAAGTACCTTCTTTCTTGAGTAAAATGACCACATGGGAAGAATAGGGGCTAGTACTAGGATGGATAACACCGGTTTCTATTAATTCATGAACAATTTTATCAATTTCATTCTTCTGGGAAAATGGATGATGATAAGGCCAAACATTGGTAGGAAGATTGCCCAGGATGAAAGGGATGGAATGATCATGGAATCCATGAGAAGGGGGAAGTTATTTGGGGTTGGTAAAAACAACTTGGTGGTGGGAGAGGATAGATTGGAGGCTGGGATGCACAAAAGGTGTCTCAACAACATGAATCGAGTGGAGTTGGGCTATAATTCCTGAATGGCCCTTTTTGAGGATATTTTCCATGCGATGGAAACTGATTGGGATGCCTTGGAACTTATACTAATGTCCCTCTTGTTGGAATTGCATGGTTAAGTCCTTAAAATCCATGAAAATGGGGCCTAGAGTGCGTAACCATTCGGCACAAAGAGAAATGTCACAACCACCCATGTCTATAGAAAACATATGGGATTTTATGTGATACTAACCAATTTGGAATCACACATTTTCACACTGTCCCCCACATTTCATGGAACCACCATTGGAAACAATGATTTGAAGATTATTGATGACATAGATGTAACAATTGACTTCTTGGGAAATGTGGTGATTAATAACGTTATGGGTGATACCACTATCCATAAGGATGATGACCTTCCTATTTTTTATGTAACCACTTAATTTGAGAGTCTGGGGAGAAGAGAAGCTAGTGAGGGCAATAAGTGAAATCACCAGATCAATGTCTGGTGGTCCAAAGAGTGGGTTGAGGTAAGATGACAGTGGTAGTTCCTCCATAGGTGGAACAATGACATCTTCTTCAGAAATATTCTCAATCTCATCCATAAAAGTATTTTGTTCCTTACACTTGTGCCCGGGAAAATATTTGTCATCACAATTATAACAAATACCCTTGAGTTGATGTTCAACCATTTCATCCCTAGTTAACTTTTGGATCTTGAGGGAAGTTGCAGGAGGGGAAAAATCAGTGGTTTTAGGGTGAGGAGGAAAGGAGGGTTTGTGGGTCTAGGAGGATACAATATGTTGGGATTCCTTGGCTCGTTGAGTAGCTTCCAACCAATTCTAGGGGCGTGCCATGAGAACGTAGGCACAAATTTCATCTTTGAGGCCAAGTTCTCAAATATGGAAATAAATTCTTCCACTGTTCCAGATTGCTTTAACTTTGTCAAACATCCTAAATGTTGGGTGTCTGAGTCAAAGTGATCATAAATTTCGGCCACAAACTGTGTCCAAGCAAGATACCCTTGGCGTGTCTTTTTTCACCATTGCCACCATTTCCATCATTTCGGATCCAGATGTAGGACATCATAGAGAAACTTGGATAAATCATCAATAATTTCATGCAAAGAGAAATAATGTTCCATTTGGTTGACCCATCTTGTAGGATTTGATCCATCAAATTTGTTCACCTCAATTCTGGGATGGCAAAGGTCTCAAGAAAAGTGGGTAGTATGAGGGCCTTGGTAATGGGAACAATCATGGTCATCCTGATAAGATGGTTGTTCGGAAGAGGAAGGGTTCTGGGAACGGCCTAGGAAGTGTTCTTTAAGGTATTTTAGGTCTTTGATGTGGGAACATTGTTCCTTGAGGATCTTAATAGTTGAATTGATTGAGCTAAGGTTGGCATTGATAGTCTTGATGTCTTCCCTATTCTGGTGGGTCTCAACAATCAAGGCATTGAGTTCTTGGGCTTGTGTGGTAGTCATTTGGACAAATAAGCAGGAAAATTGTATAGGGGAAACAAAATGGGTGTTGAGGGGTGGGTGGGACCACAAAGAATAAGGGTGTCAAATGATAGGTACCACTGCGATCAGGGTGAAAAGGGGGATCCAAAGGGATATGATCCAAATAAGGGTGTTAGAGACAAGTCAGGTCCACAAAAATAAATTGTGTTAAAAATTATAGGTATCACTAGAATCGGGGCGAAGAGAGTTATACTATGGCCTGAATAATACTGCAGTGACGAAATGCCCAAATGTTTAACATGAAGAAATGTGTAGTAATTTTGTAACCAAAATGCAGAAGGCACAATTGTGGAGCAATATATCTCGTATGTTTTGTTTTTTGTTTCTGTACCCAGGGGTAGTATATTTAGGGTTTCTATAGACAAGGGTTTTCCCTATGCTATAGCTCTCTGATATACATGTGGTGTCCAATAGTAGTACTTGTCCCAATATCTCAGGGCACCAACTAAGGAGGTTAGACCATGCCCTTAGCCTTACTACCCAACTACCCAGGTACTAGAGAGTATCCTCGTGAGTGCTATTCTTGGTAGAACTATAGAATTCAAGAGGTCAATCAGTTTATCTATGGAGGGTTTCAGAAGATCTAGGTCGATCTGTATATATGTTTTATTTGATGAGATACCACTTGAAGGGCTACCAAGAGGGGTTATAAGGGTGTCTAATAGATGTGTTCCTAGGTAGCAGTTGTATTTCATGGATGTATGACTCGATGTGTTCCTAGGTAGCACTTGTATTTCATGGATGTATGACTCCCAGACCATGGGTTTATGTGTGTAACGACAGATCTTTGTAGCTTTAAGATGCCAAAATACATCTATACCCTGAAAAAAAATTAACCCACAATTTTATGTCGAGGAAGGTGCTTTGATACCACTTGTAGTATTCCAAATATAAAATATTATGCAAAACATAAATATTTTAGCTAGAAATGGAAGAGAAACAATGATATAATTAAAAAAATACTAGAATAATATCGGAATAACACCAGAAAGAGCACTTTGATTACTGATAGCAATGTTCACTTTCCTCTTCAAGGGGGAAAACTCTAGCAAAACATAGCTCTATTACAATAATATCCAATAAAATATTTACCATACCTTCTACTTCTATTTATACTAAATGTATCTATCCAAAAGAACAATCTAGAGAAAGATCCTTCTAGAAGTGGAAGCTTCTATTAGGTCTTCTTACATTTGACTTAGTCTTCCTTATTGCTAGGCATTATTAATATTGGTATTTATTACATGGAATTGTATTATTTTACCTATGTGAGGGATTAGGGAGGTTAGGTCCCTAACAAAATACTTGCACCCAAAAAAATAAGGAGAAGAAGGTGGACCACAAAATTCACTGTGAAAAAGCTACAAAGGGCCCGAGGCATGCCAAGAGGCATGTTTGTCAAAATTTTCTCGATGATGTTTTTCAAGAAAACAACCAGCACAAGCACCATCTCTGCATGAAACAAGAGGAAGAAAAATCACCATCTGTTGATTACATAGTTGTTTAAATGAGCGATAATTTAGATGATCAAAACATTCACGCCAAAGTTTGCTCAAGTCATCACTATGAGCAAAACAAACTGATAGAAAATATGATGACCCAAAGTTGTCAAACTTGTACAACCTATTAATATCATCAACAATTCCAGTTGCAAGAACATGCTTACTATCTTTTAGATCCTTGATTACAAGTTGGTGAGGTGAAAAGTCTACGTTTTTATCTTCACTTGAATGAGTGGTTTGATATACTGATAGAAGGTTACAACAAATACTTGGAACACATAATATATCATTGAAACGACCATTATCTACTTGAAATGTTCTAGATTCTAGAACACTAAGAGATCTATCATCACCAATAAATATGTTATTGGTGTTACATTCATTTAGAGCAGAAAATATGGCTTTATTCTTAGCCATATGATCCAGAATCAATAAACCACTCATCATAATAAGAAGTAGAAGTTGCATTGAAGGAGAAACTAGAAGAAGAAAGTGCATGTCCATGAGAAGAAGAAGAAGAAGAAGTAGAATCAATATTGATGTTGTGCTTCTTCATCGCTTCTTATAAAGCTTCAATTTCTTGAAACATTTGGACTCATCATGGCCATGTTTCCCACAAAAGTTGCAATCTCTATCAATCTTCTTATTTTTATAATTTGCTCCTTTGTCACCATTAGGAGATGAAGTTGTCTCAGTGGGTTTGGGACCCTTTTTTTTCTTGTTGTTGTGGCGAGGATGTTCCTTCTTGGGATTCTTGGGTTTATCTTTCTGCTGGGTCACTAAGGCTTTGTTGGGGGTGCTTGTTAGAAAAACAGGATCGTGGAGAAATAAAATAAAACAAATGCGCAAATAAAACACAAAAGATACACAATACAATAGAGAAACATATATATTTGGTTCACCCAGTGTGGGCTACGTCCACCATGGAAATTTCCAAGCCCTTCCTTTATTATTATCCAACAAATGAAGGGATACAACCTACAACACACCCACTGTAACTTCATGTTCTTTCTCTCATAATTTCCTCACTCAGAATACAGTATTCGCAATGATACATAGTAGCAATACATTTCCCTCATAAAAGATGATTTCTTTCTAGGGAAAAAAACCATACCATAGCCTCTACCGTCAGATCTGCCACCTTATAATGAACTGTCCATTTACTATGAAATTACAATATACATTTATAAAAAAAAAAAAAAAACAATTATTTTTTAACTTAACAACTACTACAAATAAAATGCAGAAATGAATTTACCATGCTGAAAAACTTCTGGGGCACTCTAATTATACAGAAATTCTAGCCAATTTTTAAACAAATGTCCCCAAAAAAATATCGCGGAAAAAATGTGTTTTCGTAAAATGTTTAAACTACTCACTCAAATGGATACCCTGAATACCCCTTCACTTTTTTCACACTTCTAGAATCAGGCACAACATAAACTTGGTTTACCATTTTGAGAGGGAGCTCTGATACCATTTTCTAAACACAAAGGCTTCCTCTGACGGAGAATGAAGCTTGAAAGTTTGTCTTGCTTGCCTGTCTTTTCTTTTCTACTTTTGCTAATGCTTTCTTCTGCGATCTCAGCTTGAACCTGGCGACCCCCTAGGTGAACCCAAGAAGATCCTAGCTTGAACCTTCGAACAACCCAACGCCTTACTACCCTTAGTGGCCACCTTCCTAGTGGGACTTACCACGATGCTCTTTAGGACCTAAGTGAACTTTCGACAATCTTCTCAGTGAACTTTCGGGAACCAACCTCCAGTGAAATTCTGACAATCACTTTAGTAGGCAAACAGAAATAGAAAAATACATAGACAAGAGAATAAACAATTTTCAGAGATAAACATGCGGAAGATGATTTGTATTATATGAGCCAAAACGACATGAGTTTATAGACTTGAACTTGAGCACAGACTGGTCTCTCTCAAAACATTCCACACAGACTTATAGACTGAAACTAGATGCTTCTGCCACTTTAGGTTCGTGATGGCCGAGCCAGAATCACACAGGCTTATCAAAGAAATTTAAAAGAAGGACTCAAAGCTCAAAGAGAGGGAGCTTAGAATACTCGAACTGACTAAAAACTGAGACCCCTTGCTATGAACCTCCCTTCTCCTTATATACAATTTTTTGGAGAAAAGGAATCATTTTTTGAAAAGACATTTGACTTATTCCCCTAAGAATCAAATCTACTTTCTAGATTTATTGCATACTTGGTGGAGAGAACATGCAAGAGCCATCCGACCAATATTCTACTCATCTTTCCATGTAGTTGGAAGTATCTTAGAAATGCGTGTCAAACCACACCAAAATCCAGAGAAGTGCTCGGTGTTTCAAAGATTCCTTGCGATAGATAAACGAAAAGAGTTTGTACAAAGTGGAGTTTGTATCGTGAACACACGAAAATCGACTGACACCACTTTCGGCCAGTAAGACATGATAGTGGACAGGTCCTACTAATAACCTTTATTCAACAGGATGATCATGAAAATGGTTAAAATGATATGGATCCCAATGTTGTGTAAAAACCTCCCAGTACATATTTGGGTCTTCATTGATATCTTCTTCTTGTTGAAGGACATATTTGATTTTGATAACGCAAGGATGCTTTTCATCTATGAACATGTTCATGAAACAAGTATTGGAGATTTGGCCAAGACGATGAACATTATCTGATAGATTTACTTGGTGGACAAATTGCCAATTTTCTATGACATTTGGATGAATGGAACTTGAGTTTAAACCAAACTTTTTCCACCATGCTTCAAGCCATTCTAGTTTAGGATTAGTGTTTTTTCTGAAATTACTTGAAAATTTCATCATGCAGTAATAATATCTTTATCTGTCACTCTATAAACACATGTGGTCCCACATGGCCTTGTATTGATGATAATTGATTTCAAAAAGTCTTTGAGAAGGATCTTGTTGTGGCCAAGACTGTAGAGATCTCATTCCGTTGATAACAAAATAAGAATGGTCTGGTGTCGTCTGCCATTGCTGTAGATTTTGACAATACCATCTCCTGAATGTAGAGAACAGTATGGTTATATCTCCCATTTCTACCAATTTTTATCTGGCTGCAAGGGTTGGAGCCTGGTGCATTCTTTCTATTAGATGTTGAGGTGGAATTACATGTATGCTAGTATTGGAAGAGAATCCTGGAAGCCCAAACTCAATCCCTTCAAACCAATGCAATTCCCAGTGTGGTGCCCAATTTTGATGATATTATGTCCATCCAAGGTTATCATCAATATGCTCTGTTGCTGGTCTATTATTCAAATCATCCTAGGTTTCTATAATGATAAGACTTGTGGTTGGGCTGAAGACATTATTTATCCATGGTTTAGAAATGAACGGAAGTATTTTTTTGACAGGAGGACCATTGCTTATAAGGCTAGGGATGGTGAGATAATAGGATGGATTACCTAAGGATTTTCTTGCTGACCCATGTGGTTCAACAACTGCAAGAAAAGGAGTTCCTAGGACACAATCTATAGGAAGATCAAAGAGGAGGAATTTCATACCAAGGAAACATTGGTCAAACCATATTAATGCCTTAGGAACTTCAAAGATAATATTGGTAGAAACATTTCCCAAACCTACAGCAGAATATTTACTAGGGAGCCAGTATTTAGAAGGGATCAAATCTTGATTGAGTAAATTCATGTCCGAACCAGTATCTAACAGAGCATTGAGGAAGAAGATTTCTCCTTCAATTTCTATAATCATTTCAACATGGTATTTCTAGTATTGGATAGTCAATATTTTCATAGCATTTAACCCTTGTAAATGGTTGGGATCATGTTTGGCGATGTGTAGATTTATTTCTTGTTCATTGCCCACATCTTTAAGTGGAGGAGGAGATGATGTCAGTTGTTCTTTTAGAGATTTTATTTCTTGGCGAGCCCAAGAATCAACTTTATATGAATCTTTAGAAGTTTCTTCGTATTGATTAAGCTTGAGGCGAAGATCTGCAACTTCTTTTTTTAGATAAAATACTTCTTTAGCTAAATCAGTCAAAGAAGGATGTTGGAGCTTCGTCTCCTTATTGTGCTTGATAAAAGACTTGGTATTTCTTTTAAATGAAGCATCTAAAAATAAAGGCTTCGTACCTGTTGAAGAAGAAACTCTTGGATCCTATTGTCTCTGTTTGGAGGCCATTGCTTTTAAAAAGGATTCTAGAAGACCTTTCTTCATTTCCCCTTCTGGTAAAGATTTGATCTATGCTAGCATTTGAGCATATTCATCACCTATGTCTTGCCACATACATACTTTTATTTTTTCTCTGTGCTTCGGAGAGTTTGATGTTGAATCAGAACCAGAAGAATTTTCACATAAACAATAGTTAGGATCATGGAAATGGCAATGATGAGCCATGAAAATTTCTTCATCGGATGAAGCATACTCAAATTCTGAAGTGTCTGTTGATTTTGAACAACAACCTTCATGGAGAAGATGAACTTCTTCTCTTTTGAAAAAAGGATGGTGAGGACATTGGTTTGTGGTATGATCATTTTCTCCACACCTGTTACATTGTGTTCTATTTGTTAATTGTCACTCGGTTTCTATGATGGCCTTTTGTTGTGCTTCTCTGGCCCTTTGTTCAGATATTTTCCGTTTGGAATTTCTTGAAGTTTTTCCCTCTGGGCATGAGCTTGCAATGTGTCCAGATTTACCACATAGTCAGCATTGTACTTTCTGTCTTTCTTGAGCAGAATGTGTTTTTAGTTTTATATCTTTTGGATTAAAGTAGTGAGTTCTTTGTGTATACCTGGATTTTATGGCAGGATTCCATCTATCTTTTGTTGTCTTAATATTGTGCTGGTGCTTATTTTCTTTTTTTCTCCGCTTGACAGGGTCAGCCAGATATAGTCCATATTTTTCACAGATAGATTTACTATCTGGTAGATGAGACAATTTCTAGATAGACTTGTGGACTTTCATATTTGTACATAATCCTATCAAGGCTTTGGTGACGAGTGAGTAAATTTCACCCCAAGTATACATTTCATAAGGTAATTTGAAGATTTCTTGCATTTTGAGATATTCAAAAAAAATTCTAGGGATGGCGGCAAGGTATACTTGCTTCCACAAAATATTTTGGCTATCGTTTACTTCATATATCCTTTGGGTCCATTCTTTGTGGAATTCTTCATATTCAAACATCTTTCTACATTTGATATTCATTAATATCAGTTCATGTTTGTCGGCAATTTCTTCTTTTGTCCCACACCAGTGTTCTAATATTAGTGTGGTAAGGGATCCAATCATATTAATCTGTGGTGTTCCATTAAGGTGATAAACTACATCTCCTTGGTCATCTTTGAGTACTTATGCTTCCATTTTTTCTATCATTATTGGAGATGAGATAATTTCCCACCATTTACTCAAAGTTCTCGTGAAGCATTGGATCAAAGATTTGCATGCCTCTATTTCAGTTTTCCCTTTCATACACATTATTCTGTAAGAAACATACATTCAGTCAAGCAATTGGCGAATCTGGCCAACTAACAGACCATCTATATTCCATTCGAGAAACCATTCTTCACCAAATGACTGTGAATCAGGCATTTTTCCTTTTCCAAGAATATCAGGTGCTGGTGGTCTGCTCATATGATGAGATATATTTTCATATGAAGGGCGTTGGATGGATACTAGGGAAAGATTTGGATTGGTAGAGGAATGGGGATCAACGTCTTCTGTTGGAAAATGAGCTGGGAATTTTTTCTGAATTTCTTTTTCTTCTGGGATATATACAGGAGAAATGATAGATATGGGTGTGTGGGGAAGAATAAAAGACCGAGGAATTGAATTATCTAGATGAGTATCTTTCTCTTGTATTTTTAAGAGAGTTTTTCCCACTACTAAAAAAGATTCTCCTAATCCTTCCATTAATTCCTTGTGATTTTTAGCATAATCATCAGTTTTCTACTTTACTAACTCTTATGTTTTTTCAACATAATCAGTAATCTATGTTACTCTGTTGTTTAATTGGTTTACAGACTGGACTATTGTGTTTGTAGAAACTTGTAGATCTCTAATTTTTCCTTTTTGGGCATAATCATTTGGTACAAAAGTGTGAGTAACCATTCCTCTTAAGGTTTTGATAGTCCAGTTTATCTGTTCAGACACAGACTGTACTTTTCTTTCTAAACCAGATAGTTGGCATCTTCATCTGCCAACATAAGTGGCATAGCTCTAGCTTGTTTGTTGTCATATTCAAGGATAATTCCTTTGAAAGGTGGGAAGTTGGATGTTGATTCTACTGGTTTTCCTTCCAGATTTTTCCATTCATGTCTAGAAGGACTTCCTGCTTCTAACATTTGGACTCCTGGATTTTGCAATTTTTGTTTCCAGACATAGAAAGAAATCAAAAGATTATTTTTGGAGATAAATGTCTTCCATTCTTGAGACAAACGGGTTTTTTCCTTATTAGGGATGGATAGATTGAATTCTTTTGACTTTGGATGAGTAAAAAGATCCCAATTTAGAATTTTCTTTATCCATTTTTCTTCAATGGTGTTTTTTGGACATCCCATCATGATAGAGTGAAATTTATGGATTTCAGAAATATTTGATCTTTGGAGAGATGGAGGTATGGGATTATCAAATCTACAGGCTGGAATAACTTTTTCACTTTGTTCTATGTAACCCAATCCATATTTAGGAGATACAGGTGGTCTCATACCTTTTTAGACATCTTGGAGTCTAGGATCTAATGTCTCAATGGAGGGCATGTGGTGGATCATGATACAAGTTATGGGATCAGAATGTGTTAAACTTAAATAACTTTCAGCAACTTTATTGGAGAACATGGAGCTAAGGCTACTTTCAGAAGTACTGCATTCAACATCCCTTACTTCTTTAAAAGACATAGAGTGATCCATAACTTTAAAGATAGTAATAACTATCACTGCACAGAAAAGCAGGGCGTTTAATTCTAGTTCTCTGAGAGAATTTTGAATAGGCTCCTGGCCGACTACTCAGGCAATGACTAGCTAGAACTAAGAGAGTTGCAAAAGTGGAAACCTCATCTTTCAAAGGCCTGAGACTTTTGATATGGTTCTCGCAGATATATATACTAATGAAACATATAACAGAGAGATAAGTCTGTTATCATACGCAGGTCAAAATGAGGCTTGGATCTGATAAGCATTTAGTTTACAAAATGGTATCAGAGCTTAGTATTATTTTGTAAACAATAGAGTAACAGACATTACTGATTATGTTGAGAAAACACAAGAGTTAGCGGAATCATCAGTTTTTTGCATTACTAACTCTTGTGTTTTTTCAACATAATCAATAATGTCTGTTACTTTGTTGTTTGATTGGTTTACAGACTGGACTATTGTGTTTGTAGAAACTTGTAGATCTCTGATTTTTCCTTTTCGGGCATAATCATTTGTTACAAAAGTGTGAGTAGTCATTCCTGTGAAGGCTATATTAGTCCAGTTTATCTATTCAGACATATACTGTACTTTTCTTTCTAAACCAGATAGTTGGGCAGCTTCATCTTCCAACATAAGTGGCACATATCTAGCTTGTTTGTTGCCATCTTCAAGGATAATCCCTTTGAAAGGTGGGAAGGTGGATGTTGATTCTACTGGTTTTCCTTCCAGATTTTTCTATTCATGTCTAGAAGGACTTCCTTCTTCTAACATTTGGACTGCTGGATTTTGCAATTTTTGTTTCCAGACATAGAAAGAAATCCAAAGATTTTTTTTGGAAATAAATGTCTGCCATTCTTGAGACATACGGGTTTTTTCCTTATTAGGGATGGATAGATTGAATTCTTTTGAATCTGGATGAGTAAAAAGATCCCAATTTAGCATTTTCTTTAACCATTTTTCTTCAATGGTGTTTTTTGGACATCCCATCATGATAGAGTGAAATTTATGGATTTTAGAAATATTTGGTCTTTGGAGAGATGGGGTATGGGATTATCAAATTTGTAGGCTGGAATAACTTTGTCACATTGTTCTATGTAACCCAATCCATATTTGGGATATCCAGGTGGTCTCATACCTTTATAGACGTCTTGGAGTCTAGGATCTAATGTCTCAATGGAGGGCATGTGGTAGATCATGAGAAAAGTTATGGGATCAGAATGTGTTAAAACTTTCAACAACTTTATCGAAGAACATGGAGCTAAGGCTACTTTCAGAAGTATTGCATTCAACATCCCTCACTTCTTTAAAAGACATAGAGTGATCCATAACTTTAAAGATAGTAATAACTATCACTGCACAAAAAAACAGGGCGTTTAATTCTAGTTCTCTGAGAGAATTTTGAATAGACTCCTAGCCGACTGCTCAGGCAATGACTAGCTCAAACTAAGAGAGTCGCAAAAGTGGAAGCCTTGTCTTTCAAATGCCCAAGAATTTTGATACGATTATCACAGATATATATACTAATGAAACATATAACCGAGAGATAAGTCTGTTATCATACCTGGGTCAAAATGAGGCTTGGCTCTGATACCATTTTGTAAACACACAGGCTTCCTCCGACAGAGAATGAAGCTTGAAAGCTTGTCTTTCTTGCTTGTCTTTTCTTTTCTACTTTTTCTAATGTTTTTTTCTACGATCTTAGCTTGAACCTGGCGACCCCCTAGGTGAACCCAAGAAGATCCCAGCTTGAACATTCGAACAACCCATGGCCTTACTTCCCTTAGTGGACACCTACCTAGCGGGACTTACCACGACGTTCTTTAGGACCTAAGTCAACTTCTGGCAATTTTCTCAGTGAAATTTCGGGCACCAACCTCCAGTGAACTTCTGACAATCACTTTAGTAGGCAAACAAAAATAGAAAAACACACAGACAAGAGAATAGACAATTTTCAGAGATAAACATGCAGAAGTTGATTTGTATTATATGAGCCAAAATGGCATGGGTTTACAGACTTGAACGTGAGCCCAAGCTACTCTATCTCAAAACATTCCACACAGACTTATAGACTGAAACTAAATGCTTCTACCACTTTAGGTTCGTACTGGCCAAGCCAGAATCACATAGGCTTATCAAATCAACTTAAAAGAAGGACTCAAACCTCAAAGAGAGGGAGCTTAGAAGACTTAGACTGACTAAAAACTGAGACCCCTTTCTATGAACCTCCCTTCTCCTTATATGAAATTTTTTGGAGAAAAGGAATCATTTTTTGAAAAGACATTTGACTTATTCCTCTAAGAATCAAATCTACTTTCTAGATTTATTGCATACTTGGTGGAGAGAACATGCAAGAACCACCCAACCAATATTCTACTCATCTTTCCATGTATTTGGAAGTAACTTGGAAATGCGGTTCAAACCACGCCAAAAGCCAGAGAAGTGCTCTGGGTTTCAAAGATTCCTTGCGACAAATAAACGACAAGAGTTTGTACAAAGCGGAGTTCGTATCATGAACCCACGAAAATCGACTGAGACCAATGTTGACCAGTAATACAGGATAGTGGACTGGTCCCACTAATAACCTTTATTCAACAGGATGATCATGAAAATGGTTAAAACGATATGGATCCCAATGTTGTGTAAAAACCTCCCGGTACATATTTGGGTCTTCATTGCTATCTTCTTCTTGTTGAAGGACACATTTGATTCTGATAACCCAAGGATGATTTCAATCTATGAACATGTTCATGAAACCGGTATTGGAGATTTGGCCAAGACGATGAACATTATCTGACAGATTTACTTGGTGAACAAATTGCCAATTTTCTATGACATCTGGATGAATGGCACTTGAGTTTAAACCAAACTTTTTCCACCATGCTTCAAGCCATTCTGGTTCAAGATTAGTGTTATTTCTGAAATTACTTGAAAATTTCATCATGCAGTAATAATATCTATATCTATCGCTCCATAAACACATGTGGTCCCACATGGCCTTGTATTGATGATAATTGATTTCAAAAAGTCTTTGAGAACGATCTTGTTGTGGCCAAGACTGTATAGATCTCATTCGGTTGATAACAAAATAAGAATGGTCTGGTGTAGTCTTCCATTGCTGTAGATTTTGACTATACCATCTCATGAATGTAGAGTGCAGTCTGGTTATATCTCCCATTTCTATCAATTTTTCTCTGGCTGCAAGGGTTGGCACCTGGTGCATTCTTCCTATAAGATGTTGAGCTGGAATTACATGTTTGCTAGTATTGGAAGAGAATAATGGAAGCCCAAACTCAATCCCTTCAGACCAATGCAATTCCCAGTGTGGTGCCCAATTTTGATGATATTCTATCCATCCAAGGTTATCATCATTATGCTTTGTTGCTGGTCTATTATTCAAATCATCTCAAGTTTCTATAATGATAAGACTTGTGGTTGGGTAGAAGACAATATTTATTTGTGGTTTTGAAATGAACGGAAGTATTTTTTTGACAGGAGGACCATTGCTTATAAGGCTAGGGATGTTGAGATAATAGGTTGGATGACCCAAGGATGTTCTTGTTGACCCATGTGGTTCAACAACTGCAAGAAAAGGAGTTCCTAGGACACAATCTACAGGAAGATCAACGAGGAGGAATTTCATACCAAGGGAACATTGGTCAAACCATATTAATGCCTTAGGAACTTCAAAGCTAATATTGGTAGAAATATTTCCCAGACCTACAGAAAAATATTTACTTGGGAGCCAGTATTTAGAAGGGATCAAATCTTGATTGAGTAAATTCATGTCAGAACCAGTATCTAACAAAGCATTAAGGAAGAAGATTTTTCCTTCAATTTCTATAATCATTTCAACATGGTATTTCTGGTATTGGATAGTCAATATTTTCATAGCATTTAACCCTTGTAAATGGTTGGGATCATGTCTGGCGATGTGTAGATTATTTTCTTGTTCATTGGCCACATCTTCAAGTGGAGGAGGATATGATGTCAATTGGTCTTTTAGAGCTTTTATTTCTTGGCGAGCCCAAGAATCAACTTTATATGAATATTCAGAAGTTTCTTCGTATAGATTAAGCTTGAGGCAAAGTTCTGCAACTTCTTTCTTTAGATAAAATACTTCTTTAGCTAATTAGTCAAAGAAGGATGTTGGAGCTTGGTCTCCTTATTGTGCTTGATAAAAGACATTGTATTTCTTTCAAATGAAGCATCTAAAAATAAAGGCTTTGTACCTGTTGAAGAAGAAACTCTTGGATCCTTTTGTTTCTGTTCAGAGGCCATCGTTTTTAAAAAGGATTCTAGAAGACCTTTCTTCATTTCCCCTTCTGGTAAAGATTTGATTTGTGCTAGCATTTGAGCATATTGATCACCTGTGTCTTGTGTTGGTCACTATAATTGATTAATTAATTTCAAACAACCAAGTGAAACATAAATTATCAACCCAGGGAATTCTTTTGTTTCAAAGATAGCCACGCACTGTATATGCTCAATTCCAAAAGCATTTAGTGTTGTAGTAAGGAAATCATTCTATCTATAATTGCTGAAGTGAACTGAAGTTCTGAATTAGATCACAG
>JASDQU010013123.1:9091-28753 GCA_032191745.1 Picea mariana | reverse complement strand
TCCTTAACTGGAAATAGAAAACCATCGGCAAAATTCATGTGCTAAAAAACCGCCCAACAATGGACTTGAAAATCAAGGCAACACGAAAAACAAGGCAAAAATGTGACACATTTCCCGAGGAAAAAAAATTCTGAAACCCCCCTGTGCTCTTGGTGCAACATATCACTCACCACAACTAGTAGTGCAAAGGATATAACACATGCCCAACATTCTACCACTTGTTTTTTTTGCATACAAGGGGTTACAAGGTTACGTAGTCAACAATCCAGGGCAACAATGCCCATGGATCCTCTACACCAAGACAACTTCTCAGTGCTCACAGATTTTTTTAATGAATCTGCAACATTCTTCAAAGTGTTCACCTTCATCAACAACACTTTTTTTTTTCAACCATATCTCTCACAAAGTGATATTGAATATCAATATGCTTTGTCTTTGAATGATAAGTTGGGTTCTTCGCCAGAAAAATTACACTCTGACTGTCACGATCTATCCTTACAACTTACTGTACAACCCAATACCTACACACAATATTTGTAACCATACTGCTTCCTTACTTGAATGAGTGGCTGCCATGTATTCAACTTCTGTAGTTGAAAGTGCCACTACAGCCTGTCTTTTGCTCATCCAACTGATTGCTCCTTTAAATAGGTTAAACACATACCCACTTGTAGATCTCCATTGAGCTAGATCTCCAACCCAGTTTGCATCCACAAAGCCATGTATGTCCAACACTTCGTTCAATCCTAGTCTTCCTTGGAAGCACAATCCATAGTTAGTAGTGCCACGCAAATACCTGAAAATATTTTTTACTGTTGTCCAGTGCTCCTTCTCTGGTTTTGAAATATACCTGCTCAAAACTCCCACTGTATGTGAAATGTTCGATCCAATACATACCATTACATACATCAAACTACCAACTGCACTTGCATATGGAAAACAAGACATGTCCTCCTCATATTCCTATATCTTGGGACACTGATCTGTAGATAACTTTACACCAACAGGAATAGGGACTTTGATCGGTTTACATTCCTGCATATTAAACCTTTGAAATATTGTCTTAACATATTTTCTCTAATTTAACCAGAGTTTCCTCTTTTCCGATCTCTTTTAATTTCCATTTCCAAAATGAAATTTGAAGTGCCGAGATCCTTCATGTAAAATTTAGAGGACAATGTTGGTTGTGGAGCCTGATTATCTTCCTAATTCAGAGGTCTTTGTTTTCAGCCATGTTTATACCCCATGATGACTTTACACCCCAGAAGAATGTACACTCCATGCGGGGGAGTGCAAAGGGGGGTTACCCCCTCTGCGGGGTCTGGGGGCAAGCGGGCCCCTGACTGTTATAACCCTAATTTGCACCAGACATGCTTACCTGGCATCAGGCCATATCAGATTCCTTATTTGCCAAGGCACTGCTAAACAACTCTTCTTAAAAACACTTTTTATAAAGGCTCACGTGCCCTGCTTTATTATTGCACGCATGTACATGCTCGCTGACCCAAAACAACCCGCGTGTACTTACAAAAGCACGAAAAAATGAAAGTTGCCGATGGAACACACAACTTTGGGTGAGTTTACTAAACCTTCTAGCCATGCATGGATGAGGGTTCGTCCAAATACCTAGCTTCTTCTAGCCTATAAAAGAAGGGTTAGGGTCCCATTTGAAAGAGGAGAATTGTAGTAAAGAAACTATACCCAATTGCGTATTCCCTTTGTCCCAACCCTTTAGCCTTCCTTGTGCAAAGAGAAAGATAGAGCAAAGAAGTTGGAGGACAATTGAAGAGGATCCCAGGACTAGGTTCATGGAGCAGTGGCCGGCTTCATCATTGTAAGTTGATTTGTTGAAGTTAATAATAAAGAAATACTTTTCCCATCCCACCATATGAGGTTTTCATGGTTTATTGCATACTTGTTTATTGAATCTCTAACCCATTAATCTATATATCAAATGCATGTGGAGTTTGTTGTTTGTCTTGTGTAAATGCAGGTCATCCTTGGGAGGAGAGCTGCAATAAAAAAGTGATCAAGCGTGAGGAAGGATCTACATCAAATGCCCAGAATAAGGTATGCTCACTTGATCTTCTTAACTATGTATTTGCTTAAGAATAATGGGGATTAGGTCTGGGAGGACAGTAGAAAGTAGAAATCTTTAGGTCTTTTTTGCATGCATAATTTAACCCTAAGTGCTAGTCCGTAGAGGGATTTTCCACTCACAACAGAATTGGCGACCATACTGGGGATATCTCTAGGGTTTCTGGGGATATTTTTGGGTATTTTTAAGAATTGGTTTCATTTTCCTGTTTTTAAAAGTTGATGCAAAAGTCTGAGCGAACGGAGATTCTGGTCTTCCATACCAGTTATCTCTGTTTCTTTGCTTGACTATAATTTTTTTTCAAAGACCCACAGAGGTACACGCGGCCTGTATAAGGTCTGCACGTGTGTATCCGCGCCCTGCATTCTCACAGCCCGCGTGTACACGCTAGTTGAGGAGGTGACAGTCACATGTATGATTCCAGAAAATTTCTTTTAAAGAGGCAGTCATCCTCTCCTCTGCCAGAATTAGTCATTCTTAGGGGTTTTCTATAACTCTTTCTAGTCTTTGTTGTTTGCAGTCTATAGCTTAGGTTTCACCTTGGATTGGTTTGTTCTATGAAGTTTTCCTTGAATTGTTTTCTTTTTCTTTTTAACGTAAGTGTTTGAGTCTTCAAGAGATTCTGGTTCTTAGTACTAGTAGTCTCTGCCTGGGCTGGCTTGCTTGGCTTTTTATTTGTTTCAGAGTTTCAGATATACACGTGGCCTGTATAAGGCCAGCACGTGTGTACACGCTCTCTGACTTTACACGGATCGCGTGCTCATGCTTGCTGTGGAACTGTCAGCGGTGTGCCCGTGGAGAGAATTTTTGTTGAAGGTAAGGTAGTCATTATTTCTTTTGACAAGAAATATACCTCTCAGGTTTGGGTCTTTGTCATAACGGTCAGTGTCGTAGGTTTGATCACAACAATAGCTTTTTTTTTTCATTTAGAAGTTTTCCTCAATTTTTTTTTGTTATAGGGTTTTTAGACAAGTGTGAGAGTCCAATTTTAATTTGCTTGTGTGTGATTCTTTAAAATTGACTCTTTGTGATCTGCGCTTAGGCCAAAAAGTTTTCTTGGTTTTGACTTGTTGATATTTTTCCTTTTTGCTTTGTGAGCATTCAAATAAAATAAAAAAAATATTTTATTTTCTTTTTGGTTAAAAAGTGTTGTTTTTCATTAGTAACCAGGGAAAAGTATTTGCTTTCATAAGTTCTTGACAATTTAATTAAATCATAAGTAGCTCGTAGTCGAGTGAAATCCTGCTTTGAGTTTGCTGTTCAAAGATCTTACAAAAAATTTTAAGTTTGAAAAGTTGTTTAAGAGTTAAGTGAAGTAAAGGTTTTTTGTTTCTAGCTTTTTGTTTATTTTTCTTTCGTCTTTCAAACATCACTAGTTTCACTGTCATAACCTTTGACTTAAGACAAGCCATAAAAATTAACGCTAAATCTAANTAGGGTCAACCAACTAGTTTAGGGTTAGGGCCTTGAATTAGGTTGGAGAGGAAACTCTTCAAGGCCATTCAAATCAAACATTGGAGTCTGAGTTAGGGAGTGTCAAAGCCTAGTATCGTGAAAGTTATCCAGGACCCCCCTCTAACACAGGGGATAAAGACGAGGTCGCGTGCAGGAAGGTAGCATAGATAACCCCTCCAAAGCTGGACCAATCGTAGTGGAGAACACATATAGAGGGCTTGTCTTGGGATTTCGTCGATTGCATTTACCACGAAGCTTCGTGGGTCTCGAATCCGTTCGAGGTCCTCAATTGTCTTCTGGACCACTTGATTTTGATACCCTTGACAGGTCTCAGGCTCAATACCCTGCTCATTATGGTCTACCCGACTTTCGACTGTACCCGCCTAGTGATTGTTCGCGCTCTGGAAACCTAGTTGCTTATCTTTCTAGGGACATACACAGGTGACTGCGAGGGTATATCGTGGTACCTAAGACAGACATCGGGCCACGCTTTGCAAAGTATACCCGGAGGGTGATTCTGTGTTCGAGTTTCACTTGCACCGGTAATTTTCTCTAGTGTTGGTTGTTGTAACTGTTCTTCCAATTAGTTTAGTGTTTGCTTGTTTTATCTTGTAGGGACTTTTTAGTGTGTGTTGTTTTTTGAACGAATAGATAGCCCTAGAGTGTCTTTGATCTTCTCACACAGTGGAGGATCATGAGCTCTGCTAGTCACGAAGTCTTTTGGGCCTATCACTGGTTACACTGGAGCCACCCCCGCCACCACTAAGGTGAAAGCTAGACCAACAAGGGTCTTTTGAAGCGACTGGGTCACAAGAATTTGTGCCCGACCAAAATCCAGAGGAAACAACCGTTTTAGACTTTGGAGCAGAAGCTCTTGGTCCACCTGAAACTCCAACCACTGATCTTTTGGCACCCATCATCATACTGATTCACCCTTATGAGTGCCAGACAATGTTGCACACAACAATGGAAACAAATGTTGTCACTCCCCCTGGGAATTCTTCAATTCCCACTACAGTTGTCACCACAGGAGAGTTTCCAGCTCCTAACCCACTATCACCGGTCTGAGCCACTATGGTCTCAGCTGCCTCTACCTCGTATAGTGGCTCGATTCCGTCTATGGCGGCAGCCACAACCCCTTTCCCACCAAGTGCGACATGCCCTCCGTTCTCATACGGGATGCCTAGCTTAGGTACAAGTCCTATACTTTCCTACTCCACTTCACAGCCTTTAGGTCCGGGGGCAGGGAGCTCTAACGCTCCTATGCAAGGTCGCATGGGGGGAACTTCAGCTCCTTTAACGCTTTCTTTTATGGGGGAGGTCATATACCTCCTTCGTCCCCTTCGCTCGATGGCACGCATCAACAATTTGTTGAGCCACCTGCACACCATAGTTTATTTGGAGCAGGGAGTCAAGGACCGCCTTCGCATAATATGCCGGTAGGTTCGACACCATTTTCTTTGTTCAGTGTGTTTGGTAACAACGCCTTCTCGTCAGCTGCTTTCCCAATTGGGGGCAACCCCGGTTTCGGACAACCTATTCCTATGCAGTGTACTATTCCTGCATAGGGAGAAAACCCAGGAACTTCTTCCGCATCAGGGCTTTGGAATTCTTGGTAGGGATCCATTCCCTCATCGGGAATACTAATCTGGGGCAATTCTTTCCACAGTCAATGGAATCCTGGACACGGTACTATTCCTATCCCCACAGGATCGGCATGGGGCAACCCTTGCCAAAGTCCTCCGAATGTAATGCACGCCCATCCATCTACGTCCTATTTTGGGAATCAGCCGATGATGTCTCCTCACATGCAGAATCCGTACACTGGTCATGGCCATGCTTTTTACCAAAACCCAAGCCAACAACTGAACTTTTCTTGGCAACCTGGTGCCAGTCAAACTCCAGGTCCCTTTTTCCCAGGTTATCACCAACAACCCAAACTACCTTTCCTGGCAACCTTGCATTTGCCAGACTTGACAAGGTTGTTGAATGACCCTATCTGCCATGATCCACATTGGCCCCCTATGCCAACGAAGTTAGCTTCGGACATACCAAAGTTTGAGGCCAAGCCGAACGAAGATCCAGGTGATCATATGACTACCTTCCACCTTTGGTGCTCATCTAACTCGTTGAAAGACGACTCCGTACAGTTGCAATTGTTTCAACGTACTCTCATTGGGAGTGCCACAAAATGGTACATTGAGCTCGATCGCTCAAGATACTCTTCCTTCGGCGAATTGGCAATGGCCTTCCTAAACCATTTCCAATTAACTGTGAGGTACGACACTGGAACAAAATTGCTGGCCAATTTCGCACAGACAAAAGCGGACCATATCTCTGATCACATCCGAGAATGGAGACGCTGGAAGAGTTTAATTAAGGTACCAATACCACCAGCATTCCTGCTCGAGTGGTTCCTTAAGTCTTTGGTCCCACAGTTATCCAAAGACGTCGCGACTTCAGGAGTGTTTTCCGAAGAAGACGCCATCATGAGAGCTCAACAACTTGAGCTCATCTATTCTTAGTCCGGTTTATTATACGAGATCTTGCCAGATGTGCCATGCTCAATACTTGATAAAACCAGACAGAGAGTTGGACCACATGCCGATGGTATTATTGGTTCAGCACAAACAAAGCCCGTTGAGCAACTGACGAAGCAATTGCAACAATTGTCTATACAACACTCAATGGCCAGCCAAACTATTGTTTTGGCTGCTCCCCCTACTAAAACGTCGAAGGTACGCACAGTGATATCGACAAATCCAAAGGCCACCCAACAACCTGAAGGAAAGAAAAAACAACGAAAGAAGGGTAAGGGGGATAAGAAACCCATTGATAATGCTGGCGGGGGCAACACTGAGAAACAGAAGGTGAGGTATCCGTGCAACCTGTGTGTGGAAGACCACCCGACCCACCTATGTCCCCGGCTTGTAGAGGCCCAAAAGTTTGTGACACAACAACAACCTGTTGTGTTAACCAATCCATTTCAGCATGGGCAAAACCTAACCCTAGCCTCTACAAGCGTGGAAGGGGGCAGTCAAGGACCCTCTCCGTCTTCGAACAATCCCGCATCTACGAATGTATATATGATGAAGGTTGATGCTTTCATATCGACTAGAGCACATGACTACAGTAAGCCAAGAACTTCTGAGAAGGGAAAAGAAGTCGAACTCCCATGTCTTCCTCTACAGATTGAGAAGACCTTGGGCGAAACAATGAAACGCATCCCAAAAGGCGCGTTCAAAAAATCTTCTCACAACCCAAACGCCAGGGCTGCCCAGAACTATTCTGTGGTGGAGGATTTGTCTCAAACCCCTTGTGCGATGTCCACTTTGGAGGTCCTCCAAAGCTGTCCTTCTCAGAGGAAAGCTTTGTTAACCACTTTAGGATCTACCGAGACTTGTAATTCGGGTACCATCATGCTAGATACAACCGACTTAAAACCTCATCTGCCTTACCATGTAGCGTTTCAGATAGTAGTGGCTCACCCCACAAAAACGTTTACTGGAAATATTTTTCGCACGGTGGTTGATGAGGGCGTCTCGACATGCATTATGTCATTGGCATGTTGGAAGGCCATTGGCCAACCCGTTTTGTCTCCGTCGCCTACTCTTCTCACTACTTTCGATGGTCGTTCGTTCCGACCACATGGTATCATTCCCTCTTTTCCCATGCAATTGGGAGGGAAGACTGTGTGCGTTGAGGTAGAAGTAGTCGACGCGTCCCTCGACTACAATCTCTTGTTAGGAAGGAGTTGGACTTATGCCATGCAAGCAGTGGTTGCTACAATTTTCCGGGTCTTGTTGTTTCCACACGAGGACCGGATTGTGACCATTGATCAATCGTCTTTCTCCAGACCTGACCCTTCATTAGGGGTGTTCACGGTCCCGATGATTGATAATCCTCAACCAAGCGTAGTCAATGTAGGGGTTGGTTTGTTCCCATCTTTGATGGGTACCTTCGATTACTCGCCCCCTCAAGGCAATGTCAAGTTTATATTCGACTACCATAAGGTTGAGATTTTCCAAGTTTCGTCGTTTTTCATGACTTACTTCACCGATTCATGGATACTTATTCCCCATCGGCCACAATGGAGGGGACATGGCATCCGGGCATGTCCATGCCCTTGTCCGCGGCTAAATTAGCATACTCTTTAGTCCAGCAAGCTTTAGCCAACCCAGATCCAACTCCTACACAAGAGTTCGATCCGATTCTAGAGCCTATTTGGGCCCAAGGTTCTCTCACTGACACCGATTCGTTAGACTTAATCTTGCCTTCTGACGAAGCAGTAATTGAAGCAATGACTAGTCCGGACAAACCCTGGGATGATCTTCATCACAGATCATACTTTCTCCCAGAGTTAAGTAGAATCTAGGCCGAAGAATTCACCTTGACTATGACTGGAGATAGGTCTTGTCCTATTAATCCCTTAGCTACACATGAGGTCTATGCCGAGGGTAATATGGAAACCATCGCTAAAACCATATCGATCAATATCTCAAGAACCCCTGGCGTCATGAAGAATGTTTTCGTCGGAGCTGACTTCTCCCCTAGAGAGATTCAAATCTACACAGATCTATTTAAATAATTCTGCGATGTTTTTGCCTGGTCTTACGAGGAAATGCCAGGCATCGATCCAAAAATAGTCGAACATGAAATCATGACTTATCCAGATGCCAAGCCTGTCCGGCAGAAGCTTCGTCCAGTTAACCCCAGGAAAGCAACAACCATTAATGTTGAAGTTGAGAAACTTCTAAAAGCCAGTTTTATCTATCCTATCCATTTGACCCAATGGCTATCAAACCCCATGCCGGTCAATAAAAAACAAGGAACGATTCATGTATATACAAACTTCCGTGATTTGAACAAGGCCTATCCCAAAGATAATTTTCCCACACCATTCATCGACCAGATAATTGATGAATGTGCGGGTTGCGAGGCCTTCTCTTTCATGGACGGTTTTTCTGGATATATCCAAATACAAATCAAACCCGAGGACCAACACAAAACGACATTCATCTGTCCATGGGGTACATTCGCGTATCGTAAGATGCCTTTTGGTCTCAAAAATGCTGGAGCGACCTTTCAGCAGGCCATGTATTTTTCTTTCCATGACCTCAAGCATATAGTCGAGGCCTATTTAGATGATTTATCGTCTCGATCTCACAAGAGAACAGATCATCCCACACACCTCCGACTTATCTTTGAGCGTTGTTGCTACTTCCGGATTCGGTTGAATCCAAACAAGTGCATCTTTTGCGTAACATCAGGATGCTTGTTAGGTTTCAATAGAGTATCAACAACAGGGATCATGGTCAATCCTCTCAAGGTTGAGGGAATAATTTAGTTGCCCCCCCCACGCACAATCCTTCAACTTCAGAGTCTACAAGACAAGGTGAACTTTTTAAGACGTTTCATCGCCAACTATGCCGAGATCACAAAGGGATTTATGTGCTTACTGAAGAAAGACGTTCCTTTTCATTGGGATGATGCCGCCCAACGCTCTTTCGGTGCATTGAAACATGCCCTCACGACTGTCCCTTTGCTTCGGCCACCTAAATATAACAAAGATTTCTTATTATACCTAGCTGCAGCAGAGTCAACCATCGGCATGGTCTTAGTTCAGGAGGATGACTTGTTCTCAGAATATGTGATTTATTACCTGATCTGAGGCCTCACAGGACCGGAACTATATTATTCTCATATCGAAAAACTTGCGTTGGTAGTAGTTCATGTTGTTCAATTATTCCGTCATTATGTTCTGTTTCGCAAGACCACCGTCATTGTTGTCGTGAATCCATTCTAGTACATGTTGACACGATGGGTAATAGGTGAAAATATTAGTAGATGGATAGTCGTTCTCTAGGAGTTTGACTTAGATTTCGTTTCAGTGAAATCCAAAAAGTCACTGGTCTTCGCAGAACTTATTTCGGAGCTTCCGGTTGAGTCAGGTGATTTTGTGCCCGAAGAGTCACCTATCAGAGGAGATATGTTTTTTATCACCTCTTCGAATCCTTGGTATGGAGATATACTTATCTATCTCTAGAATTTGAAGTGCTCCACCTCTGCTTCCCGTGATGAGCATCGACGCATACACCATCATGCTAAGAATTATCTCATACTCAATGATACATTGTATCGGAGAGGTGTGGACTGCATCCTGCGCCGATGTCTCACTCACGAAAAAGCAATTATCGTGCTTAACGATTGCCATACCAAAGCATGTGGTGGTCATTTGTCTGGGTTGGAAACAACCCAAAAGATTCTACGAGCAGGTTACTTCTGGCCGACACTAAGCAAAGATTGTATCGAATCAGTCAAGAAGTGCCACCCATGCCAGATCTTCTCTCGGAAGATGAGGGCACATCCCGCTCCCATGTTTCCTATCATCACAGTTGGTCCCTTCACCAAGTGAGGGATTGATTACACTACATGCAACCCTCCTTCAGCAAGGGGGCACCATTACATCATCGTAGCCGTAGACTAATTCACGAAGTGGGTCGAAGCTATGCCAACATTTAAAAAATGATGGAGAGACTGCAACTCTCTTTTTATTCAACTAGATAATAGCAAGGTTCGACGTCCCGAGGGAGATTGTCACTGACCATGGTAGTCACTTTCAGAACCAGATGATGACCGAGTTAATGTCAAAGCTTGGGTTATGGCAAGAACATTCGTCACCCTACTACCCCCAAGAAAATGGTTAGGTGGAAGCTATGAATAAATCTCTTAAGACCATCCTACAAGGAACGATCAACTCAACCAAGTCAAATTGGCATTTGATGTTATACTCGACATTATGGGCTTACCGAACGTCTGTTAAGACTGCAACTGGTTTCTCACCTTTCAACTCATTTACGGGCTGGAAGCAGTCTTTCCTATCGAATGTCAGATCTCGTCCCTAAAGTTGGCAGTACAATTATTGCCAGACACTTCTCCTCTTGAAAAGCAGTTATTATACCTTGAGCAGCTCAATGAGCAGCGTCGTGATGCAGCCTTGGCCAACAAGGCTCACAAACATAAAGTCAAGTGTCAGTATGATAGGTCCGTTCGTCCTCGGATTTTCACTGAAGGCGACCTTGTCCTGGTCTATGACCAAGATAAGGACCCCCTGGGGGCAGGAAAATTCAAACCCATTTGGTTCAAACCTTTCATCATAAAAGAGGTTCTAAAAAAGAGTGATTATCATATGTTGACTTTGAAGGGAATTTTTTGGCAGAGCCTAGAAATGGACTCTACCTCAAGAAGTATTACTCATAGGCAGGTCACCATGAGTAACTTTTTGTAATATATGTATAGTCTTTGTACTATTACTTTCTAGTTCCTTTTAGTGCTATGGACGTGTCATTTTTGATGTATCTTTCGTCACTATGGTAGATGTCAAGTGAATCCGAGGTGTTCATTTGGTACACAGACGATGCTAGCTGGCACACTCAGAGGCTTGCCTCCATAGTTTGGGTAATTTTTTCACCTCGAGGCCAGTTATTATCTTCCGAAGGTATATGCTTAGGTGACACCACAAATAATGTCGCTAAGTATAGTGCAGTTATTGGGTTTCTTCGTAACGCCTTGTCATTTGGTATCTCTCATCTCCGGGTCTATCTCGATGGTTAGCTGGTTGTGTATTAGTTAAATAGAGTCTACTGTGTTCATGATCCGACTTTACACCGACGATTCCTTAGGGTACGTCTCTTAGAACGAAGCTTTGATTATATTACATATTTTCATGTTCATAGGAGTTTAAACCAAATTACAGATACTCTAGCTAATCAAATTTTAGATTGGCATCTTGCACACATATGAAAGGACATACACATAAACATGTAAAAACATTTTTTGCAAAAAATATCCACAAGCCACAAAAAGACATAAAAATCCATATATAACATCATAGTAACCAGAGTACATAGGTGGATGCAAGTGCCTCAAAAATATGACTAATAAACGAGTCATGGGGCCTATGCCCTTAAAAAATATATACAAGTAGTGCTCTCGACGCGTGAAAAGTCTAACTAAGGTCAGGGCCTGTGGGCCCTATTGTACTGATCAATAGCGTTTGCCAAATGCCGAAATAATCGGACCCACGTCCATGGTGCCCCCACTACATGAGGTTGCATAGATGGTGGTAGGTCCTCAATCTCTGCCATAGGGACCGTGCGAGTGAGCGTAGTAAAGTTCCACTCGACTCGTCTCAACACCCTTTCAGCCTCCCCGGCTGGAAGATCTCCTGCTGCTGTTGGTCCCCCTGCGGGGGCAGGTGCGACCCCTGGCCAAGGACGATGCATGTTCCTCGCATAGTCCGCAGGTCGCACTGGTCCCACATCTGCACACAACAAACACATATCCGTCAAATACTCTGGTATAAAAAAAAATGTTATATAACAAAAGCAACATAAACATTACATATGTTTCACAAAAACAAAAAACAACAAAACAATGAAGTAAACTTACCCATCTCTCCTCGCTCCTGACCAGGAGGTACTGTTATCTCAAGATCTCTCGAGAAATCAATCCCAGCATAGGGGTAGTCCTCTATGACTGGGATCTATCGCGACAGCCAAGCGAAGAAATCATCGTCGAAGGACTCATTGGTCCTTCCACCACCTTGTCATGGTAGTAACACCACCCATCTACAAACTGCAGGAAGAAGGGCCTGATGTCCTCGTACCACTACTCAAGGATTGAAGCTCATAACTCTTTCAAAGAAGAAAGAGCATAGAATGGTCCCAAACCTGAAGTTCCTCTGTGTCCGCGATCAACAATCTGTCAACTGCCTCTTCATACAATCTAACAATGTTGTGCTCCAGCCAAATATTTGTGCATTTAAGCATTGGAATGCACAGTTCATCTGTGCATGGGACGCCTGATTTAGAGCTGCAGAACCAGTAATCCACCCAATTAGCAACACAATCGCTTGCAGCAATAAGTCAGTAATCTTGCTTATGGGAACCTGTGAGCTCGAGCGGTCTGTACCAGCCTCACAGTAAAGTCCTATCAATTCTGCTATGTTATGCGGCCTCAAAGGAAATGTCCGGGAGTTGACTGGTTCCCCTCTCCTGGAGAGGCCAGTCAAAAAATATATATCCTCTGTCGTGGGCACCAATGACTGCCCCTCTAACATAAACGCCTCTACATCCGGATGCCAATAATCAACCAAGGCATTCAATAGCCTAGGTTGTGCCCGCATAAAAGGACATAAGAAGAACTTGAGCAGCCCACATTGCATTAAGGCAACCATAGCATTGGGGTCTTCCCCGACCAACTCACTTACCTCTTCATGCTCTCTTTCTCTCCAGTGAACATACATCCTGCAAAACACCAAGGTTCAGGAGGGTTAACCCTTGTTTTTTAAACTTTTTTCATTCAATAAGGGGGTCCACGCGGGCTGTAATGCTGACGGTCGCGTGTACATGCGTGCAGGGTTTACTCTGCCCGAATGTACACGTGGCCTGTCCTGAGACAACCCGCGTGGACCTAGGGTTGACCTTTTGAAGGTCGATGCCCCCCCAAAACATGGAACCCAAAGCAAAAGTAAAGAGTTAAATTGCAAGATAAGAGAGTTTGTACTTAATTAGTCCAAACAGATGGTCGTTTCGTCCACTGTAGCTCCCAGAATCACCACTTTTATCAAAGGGGCTCTTTTGGCTCCAGAGTCAATTTCCAAATCAACAATGGTGATAATGAGCTATCAGCTTCTATTTATAGGCTTTTTGGCCCCCCTTATCAGTTTCTTTAAAACAAAAACCATTTAGAGTGATTCAGGAGTTGCATTGGAGGGGTTTGATCGGGTATCGGGATATTTTTTTGTTGTTGGAGTTTTGGGTAACTTTTAACGGTCCGTGGAAAAATCTCAGATGATCAACTTGAGCATATAGGTTATTTTCCAACCCTAACTTTTGTATCTCGTTGTCTTTATCCCTTTATCATAGGATCGATCCCATCAGGTTGCGACATGGAACCATCTTTGTTGCTTTAGAAGTGTTGCGAGTTGGTGGTAGAGCTTACCGAAATATGGATGCCCTAGGTAGATCCTGGTTGCATTATGGTGTCCATGCTGTCTCTAAAAACTGTAGGCTCGGGAGTCCTTGTTGTTTTTTCTGATTATGAGTTTGAGCCTCATTTGCATGATTCCTTTTCAGTCTTGACCTCACCCTCGGGACTCCCAAAAGATATAATGGGTCTTCTTTTAAGCCCTTTTCAAACCCTCTAAATATGAAAAGATTGTCGAGCAATCTTGTGGCCTTTCATGCTCATTAAATTGAAATTTGAAGTCACGTCTGTCCGGCGGTAGTTTACCCCTTTTTCGGTCCGGACGGTCAACTATACAAACAAAGGTATACTCTATGGAACTTTAGTTCTCTAGAAGAGTACTCTCAGGTATCATTTTAACCCTTTTTCAGGCCTGAGGGACTAAATTTATAAAAAAGGAACCCCCACGGTGTCCACAGTTAAGCTCTTTTTAGACTCCCTAAAATTGAAAAGATTGCTGAGTGACCTTATTCTTTCACACTCGTTAAAACTGGTCCAGAAGAACATTCCTGGTGGAGTCCATAGTTGAACTTTTTTTCAGACTCCTTAAAAATGAAAAAATGGCCGAGTGATCTTGTCTTTATCATACTCGTTAAAATGGTTTTGAATAGACGTCTTGTTGGTGCTAGTTTACCCCTTTTTCTAACCGACTAGACTACCTTCGAAAAAGGTACCCCAATGGAGTCTCCTTTTATGTTTTTTCAGACTCTCTAAATATGAAAAACCTCTGAGCTTACCTTCTCTGGGCTTGTTAAACATACATCGAAGGACGTAACCATTGTGTGTTTTGTTAACCGTGTTTGCATACCTATGTCTTTGGTCTAAATGCCGGCTCCATGTTGCTCTCAACTGAACCATCTGAAGCATACCTTATACGCAAGCCTTGTAGCACTTTTCCTCTGCGTCTTAACACCTTTGTCCCCCGGAGGATTTTTCCCGAGTGTCATTGCTCTGAACATCAGTCTTGTCCTAGCGCCTTGAACTTGTATGTTTGTAACACTCATTCCTCCATTGTAACGTAACATTCTTTTATTCTTTTTTCCAAAATCATTGAAAAAGACAAAAAAAAATCAAATATACCCCAAAAAAAGGAAGGGAAAAGTATTTTCTTTATTGGCAGCACAATAAGTCGCCCTTGGATAAAGCACATCTGTCCATTTGTTCGTCAAACACTGGGATTTAATACGACCTTAAGACGTTGTTCTCGCTACATAGAGTTGTGTCCTCCTCCATTTGGTTATTCTTCCAAACATATGGAGAGTTTGCGTTGCCTACTGCCTCGTAAACTTATGATTAATGCCATGCTGCCTGAGTTTCATCATTTGTCGTGCTGTTGTCCAAGGGAATTTTTTACCAAGCCTGATTCGGCCCCTCTGTAGTTTGTCTCTTGCCCTCATACTCGGCCATCCTGAACGTCCAATCAAGTCTTTGCTCGAAATCAATGAAGCCTTCAGTCTGATCATCAAGATTCTCTAGTCCATGACTGACGAGCCGTCGAAGACCTCTGGGTAGTGAAGTCGTACACTCATATTACACTCCTGCTTGAGTTTTGAAGATTTTGAAGTTGTTTCTCGAGCTCTAAAGACCTCATCTCCAGCCATCAGGCCTTATCAGCTTCTAAGAATATGGATACTCTACATGTATATCTTTTTGATTTCGAGATGTAGCTCTGTTGTGTATTGTTTGCGGCTACACTTTATATAATTATATGACATGGATCTATAGTGTATTTGATTGGTAGCCATGAGTTTATTTTATCCCGAGCATGGGTATGCCCGCCTTGGGGAGACAATTGTTATTTTTTACAGATGACGCCTCCCGATTTTTGGTCCCTAGGCTCACTTGTTCGACACATCAGTAAATATTGGTAATGTATTTCGGCCATCAGATGCTCTTCTGACCTCACACATTAGGGGGCATCTGTTATAACCCTAATTTGCACCAGACATGCTTACCTGGCATCAGGCCATCTCAGATTCCTTCTTTGCCAAAGCACTACTGAACAACTCTTCTTAAAAACACTTTTTATAAAGGCCCACGCGCCCTGCTCTATTATTGCACGTGTGTACACACTCGCTGACCCAAAACAACCCGCGTGTACCTACAAAAGCACGAAAAAAGGAAAGTTGTCAATGGAACACACAGCTTTGGGTGAGTTAACTAAACCTTCTAGCCATGCATGGCCGAGGGTTCGTCCAAATACCTAGCTTCTTCTAGCCTATAAAAGAAGGGTTAGGGGTCCCATTTGGAAGAGGAGAATCATAGTAAAGAAACTATACCCAATTGCGTATTCCCTTTGTCCCAACCCTTTAGCCTTCCTTGTGTAAAGAGAAAGATAGCGAAAAGAAGTTGGAGGATAGTTGAAGAGGAGCCCAAGACCAGGTTCGTGGAGTAGCGACCGACTTCATCATTGTAAGTGTATTTGTTGAAGTTAATAATAAAGAAATACTTTTCCCGTCCCACCATATGAGGTTTTCATGGTTTATTGCATACTTGTTTATTGAATCTCTAACCCATTAATCTATATATCAAATGCATGTGGAGTTTGTTGTTTGTCTTGTGTAAATGCAGGTCAGCCTTGGGAGGAGAGATGCAATCAAAAAGCGATCAAGCGTGAGGAAGGATCTACATCAAATGCCCGGAATAAGGTATGCTCACTTGATCTTCTTAACTATGTATTTGCTTAAGAATAATGGGGATTAGGTCTGGGACGATGGTATAAAGTAGAAATCTTTAGCTCTTTTCTGCATGCATAATTTAACCCTAAGTGCTAGTCTATAGAGGTATTTCCCACTCACAACACCGACGGGGGTTCGGGGGAGAAGCCCCCGAAGGAAAAATTGCCTTGTAAATGTATATTGTAATTTCATTGCAAATCTGGACCGTTCATTATAAGGTCACAGATATGACGGTAGAATTTATGTTTGGGTTTTTTTCCCTAGAAGGAAACCCTCTTTTAAGAGGGAATTTATTGTGTCTATGTATCATTGTGAATATTGTATTATGAGATAAGAGAATGTGAGAGAAAGAAGAGGAAGTTATAGGGGGTTTGTTGTAGGTTGTATCCCTTCATTTGCTAGATAATAATAAAGGAAGGACCGACAATTTCTCTGGTGGACGTAGCCCACACTGGGTGAACCACGCATATTTGTGTGTCTATTGTATTATGTATCTTCTGCGTTTTATTTCCGCATTTGTTTTATTTTATTGCTCCACGATCCTGTTTTTCTAACAGACAACCGAGTTTTCACATCCTGGATAATTTCCTTGTTGTTTCCTATCAACAACATGTCATCCACATACAAGACCAAATAAATCAAATGATCACCAATTAGATTAAAGTACAGACAATGATCCTCTTTTCTTCTTATGAAGCCAAGACCCATCATATAATTATCAATTTTTTGATACCACATCCTTGGTGATTGTTTTAAACCATACAAAGACTTTTTCAACTTGCATACCGGCTCCTTCTTTCCCTTCACAGGAAATCCTTCTGGGTGCTTCATATAGATTTCTTCTTCCAGATCCCCATGTAGGAATGTTGTCTTCAAATCCATCTATTCTACTTCAAAATCAAATGCAACGGTAATAGATAACATAAATCTTGTATAAGTTAACTTGGATACAGGAGAAAAAATCTCACCAAAATCAATTCCCTCAATCTGGGAATAACCCTTTGCTACTAACCGAACTTTGTATTTCTCCACTTTTCCTTTTGCATTTAGCTTCTTTTTAAATACCCATTTTCTTTGAATGGGCTTTCTTCCAATCGACAACTCCACTATATCCCAAGCCTCATTCTTATCCAAGGCTGCCATTTCTTCATCCATGGCCTTTTTCTATAGATTTCCATCCTAGAGCCTCCCTCACAATTCTAGGATCATCATCAGTAATAGACAAAGATGAATTTGAATGAAAATCAGATGGAGTATACCTTTCCGATAACCTTCTTTCTCAAACGGATCTCCTCAATACTAGAGTATGAGGATCCTCTTCTTATGATTCCTATTCTTCTGTAGAGTCTGATTCATCATTCTTTAAATTAAACTCTATTTTCTCCTGGTAGGACTTCCCGTTTAACAACATCCTTCATTTATCTAAATACCACATATCGGCTATGCACAACCTTCGTAGTTTCTAGGTTCCAAATCTTATAAGCTTTAAGACCATCTTTATACCCAATAAAGATACACTTTTCAACCTTCTTATCTAGCTTACTCTTGTTTTCCTTTGGAACATGAACATAGGCCTCACAGTCAAATACCTTGAGATGTGTGAGAGAAGGTTTCTTACCAGTCCATACCTCTTGTGGAGTCTTGTCATCTAGCGCTGATGAGGGTAATATGTTGACCAGGTAACATGCAATACCCACTCCCTCTACCCAGAATTATTACCCTAACCTGACACCACTGAGCATGCATCTTGATTTTTCCACCAACGTTTTGTTCAACCTTTCTGCAACTCTATTCTGCTGAGGTGTATATGGAGTAGTCTTCTGCCTTGCTATACCACACTTCTTACATAATTATTCAAATTCATTCCCATAGAACTCTCCGTCATTGTTTGTCCTCAACACCTTAATTCTTTTCTCTATTTGATTCTTAAAAAGAGCCTTAAACACTTTAAACCTGTCAAAGACTTTAGATTTCTTCCTGAGAAAATATATCCAAGTATTCCTCGAGAAGTCATTTATAAATGAGACATAGTACACATATTTTCCCAATGATGGAACCAACACAGGTGCAAACACATCAATGTGAAATAACTGTAAAATTCCTTCTCCCCTCGCTACACCAGAGAAGAATCTTACCCGATTTTGCTTCCCATATACAAAATGTTCATAGAAATCAAAATCCAAAGAGAATTTAGACATACCTTTAACCATACCTTTACTGTGTAGTAGTCGAAGACCCTTCTCTCCGATATGCCCTAGTCTTTGATGCCACAACATAAAATTTTCTCTAGAGACTGTAGGAGTTCTTTCTCGTTCAACTCTAATATCAGGAACAATGGAACTATTACAGCCATCACTAATAATGCTTCCTTGTATCTTATACATAGTTCCAAACTGAATTCCCTCCAGCAACACCATTGCTCCTCGAACCGTCCTGCAGGTTTCCTTTTCAAATATTGTTTTTACCCTTGCATGATCCATTTTGCATACATAAATCAAATTTCTGGCCAATCCTGGGATGTGCAGAACACCGGGTAGTGTTCTAATCCTTCCATCTATGAGCCTCAACTTGACTTTTCCTCAACCTATGATTCTGGTTGTCAAGTCATCACCTAGGAAAACATTACCTCCATCATACCTTTCATATTCATAGAACCACTCCATGTGGGGATTCATATGAAATGATGCACCTAAGTCAACCAACCATGCCTCATGATCTGCATGTGTGCTTGAATAAGCCAAGTACACATCCCCTCCTTCTTTCATGGAGGTATTCTTCTGTAGAAGGAGATTCTTTAGATCCCTTCTTTTTCTCAACTTTGGATCTACATTGCTTATTGTAGTGCCCTTCTTTTCCACATCTCCAACATACCTTTAAAAACTTTCTCGGAGATTTAGATCTACCCTTAGACTTAGATATCCAACTCGAGGACTTAGATCTATTTCTTTCCTTGGAGCATCCTCTTGCAATTAACGTGTTTGTGCTCTGTCCTTCCATGTTCTTCCATCTCATCTCCTCTGAAAACAAGGATGAGACCACTTCATGAAACTTCAAGGGAGTTGTATTACTACCTATGGCCATAACCAGACTATCCCATGAGTTTGGTAAAGAGAAAAGTAAACTGATACACTTATTTGAAATTTTAATCTCAACATATACTAACTGACTTACCACAATATTGAAGGCGTTCAAATGCTTTGCTATCGAGTCTCCATCTCTCATCCTCAGGTTATACAACTTCTTTCTCAGGAAAAGTTTATTTACTAGGGAATTAGACTAATAAAACTTCCCCAACTTATCCCATCAATCTTTGGTTGTATCTTCCTTTGAGACATTCAATAATACTGAATCTGAGAGACACAATCGGATTGTGCTCTTCGCCTTCTGATCCAAATTTTCCTA
>JASDQU010013122.1:324986-370501 GCA_032191745.1 Picea mariana | reverse complement strand
AAAGATCTCTTCCTCCAAGCAGAACAAAAGCCTGTCAAAGATCATATGAGAAGATCCCAGGCCATTTAAGTGTATAAAAATACGGCTCACAAGTCATTCTGATGCGATAATGATCTATATTATAAGCAGTACTGAAAATTAGTGAGGACAAACATCGAATCACAATAAATTTTTTATTTTTCTTATTTTGGAAGTAGTTGAAATGTCAAGTAATCAAACCGATGGCGAAAGCAATATAGATTTAAAGAAATCCAGCATGACGATAAATTTCTTTTTTGCTTGAAAGTTAGCCGGCATACAGATAAGCTTGGGGCTTCTTTATGGGACCATTTTAGCGGCAGCACGATACCTGGGTATTGGTCTAGACATTATTATAATCATACCCCATTCACATGTATAATGTTCTATATTCTTCAGTTATTTTTCCACGTGCTTAAGGTTAGGTACATTCTGAGTTGTATCCCATCTGCATCGATGCCATATTTTTTTTCTTAAGATCATTTTCACGTGCATAATACAATCCATTACTACAAACACGTTTCTGAACTATGTTTGGCCTAGGTTGAGAGTTTTTTTGGCGTATTAGTTCTTCGTGATTTGAAGAATGTCATGATTCTTCCATATCATTCGACATATTACGTTAAGAGTTTTAATGGATGGCAGAGAGTTTTTTCTCCTTCTAAAATTCTTAAAAGATTCAAGTGTATTCTGGAATATTTTTACATAAATCAAATACTCATCCTTTTGCCAACTACACTTTGCCAGTAAACTAAAAGCTGATTCATATATATATATATATATAAGATTCAAGTGTAATCTGGAATATTTTTACATAAATCAAATACTCGTCTTTTTGCCAACTCAACCACTTTGCCAGTAAAGTAAAAGCTGATGCCCGCCCATATGTATATATAAGATTTAAGCGTATTCTGAATATTTTTACATAAATCAAATATTCATTTTTTGCCAACTCAACCACTTTGCCAGTAAACTAAAAGCTGATGTTCATATATATATATATATATATCCAGTTTGTTGTTATATAGAAGTCTAAATTTTGTCCATCATCTAAAAGAAAAATGGGGAGGCATCTTCCTTAAGAATCTAAGTCATAAGCCATTAGAATATCTCATTCATGGTTAGGATCTACATTATCAACCTCCTACACGAATGAACTTGTAGGAATAGAAGACTCAAACTAGATCACATAATGAAAAAACTAGAATACAGTTTTCTTCAAATCTCATTCCTAATAGATACTATCTAGGTTTAGTGTGACATGTATTTTTCCATATATTTAGAAAAAAAAAACTGATGTCTTTATCAATACCTCCTTGGAATAAATATTTTAGACCCATCCCTTTCAAATTATACCCTATTTGGCTTCAGCACCAAGAGATTTGGGAAATTACTGGCAGAGCATGAGGAATCAATGAATCTCCGACCTTTATTTGGGATCAAACACTTAAATTATTAAAGAGAATCACGAGGGAGTGGGGAAATACTTCATTGAAAAATATACCCTCGGCTAGAGAAGAAGTTCAAGAGAAACTATGAAATTTTGAATATAAGATGGATTCAATGAATCTCCGACCTTTATTTGGGATCAAACACTTAAATTATTAATTATGAGGGAGTGGGGAAATACTTCATTGAAAAATATACCCTCGGCTAGAGAAGAAGTTCAAGAGAAACTATGAAATTTTGAATATAAGATGGATCAAAAAGTCACCAAAGACCTTTCAGTGGGCTTTTCAAAAGATATTTCTTATAAACAAATAAAGGATGGTGAAAACTGACATATAAAATATTGTAATTTGTAGATGAATATTAAAGACAAATTAAAAAATACTTTTACAATTAAAAAAAAGTGAAATATTTATTAAATTACAAATAATTCCCTAGATATGGAGCTCCCAATAAGAGACATAGTAACTTAATTTGATAAAATTTTGGAAGAATCCCACAACCAGTTAAAAGTATTCTACTTAGAAACTAATATGACATCTACTTTAAAAAGAAAGATAATTCTTTGAGTAATCCCTAAGATAATATCACATGAAGATAATAACAAACTTTTTTTTTTTATCATAGAAGCTAAATTAGAGATGGTACTATGGGAATTAAATCCAATAACTCTTATAGGATGGATGCTTTCTCTACCAACTTCTTCAAATACTTGTGGGACATCATTAATGAGAATTTACAAAGAATATTAGAGGACACTTGAAAAAATATTTTATTTAGAGGAGAGATAAGTCCTTCATTGTCAACCTTATTTGCAAAGTGAATAATCTCATTTCTTTCAATTAGTTCCACCTAATGTCATTATGAAATATATCAGACAATATCCTCTCAAATATCCTAACAACTTAAATCAACCTCCTCCTATTATCTTCAAATTAGGGAGGATTTGTCAAAGAGAGATAAAGAAGTGGAAATGCAATATTTATTTAAGAATCCATCAACTCTATAAACCAAGAAAACAAAAAAATGTATGTTCATCAATATTTATATGGAAAAGTACTCTCATAGAGTAAGGAACATTTTCCTCTACTAATTGGTAGAAAAATGTGGCTTCTACCATACATTTATTAGTTCAATTTAGGTTTGTATCATTACCCCTTGGATCACACCACTAGTAAATGGATGGTGAACTTCTTTCTTCCGAGGATCATGGGAATTCAAGAAATGATTCCCACTCTAACCATCCTTTTATATCATTATCAGTGAGGCTTTAGGAAGGTCACTCGAACAACAAAGGTGCAACAAACCACTACAAGAAATCTACATCACTAGGGGAATTAAATAAATTAATCACACACAATTTTCAAATGGCACCTTCTTGATTGGTGGGACATCATTGAATACACCAAAATATTTAAGGTAATCCTCGATCAATATGTGGATGCATCCAATGTGATGGTACGTAAGGATGAATGTAAAGTATACAACTAGAAAACTCTTTTAGGATTTATTCGTCATATTGCTAGAGTCCTAAAATTTTCCTCCAAAGTGATTTTATATACACTAAATACCTGGACATCCCCATCACCATTACCCCCTTTGTAATGTCCCCAAGGCCGAGCCCTGTTGCAAATCATGTCTATGAAGTATAAAGCTTGCATTATGAATTGTAATTATGTTTTATAGGTTGGTGAGCCAAGTTTATATAAGCTGGTGGGCTTATGTGTTATTAGGCCGGAGAGCCTAAGTGTTAAGGCCGGGAGCCTACTTTTGTATATGTAATCATGGATAACATTAATAAAAATATAAACAACGTTGTGTGCAGACCAACCACGATGAATGAGTGATGGGGAACTAAGCTTCCACAGAATGGGTAAGGGATTGGGGGCTGGAAGGTTGGAAAGAAAGGCTAAGTGTTGAGCCTAGGGGCTTAAGTCCTTAGAAATAATATATTAATATTATTCCAAAAGCCATGTGAAATATATGTTTTGTCCTAAGTTCCTGGAGAGGAACGCATGCTGATGGAGTGCATGCAGCTTCATGGGTGACATGTGTCGACCCAGGCACATGCAGTTAAAAAATGAAGAAGTCAGTCGTGGAGGGGGGTCTCTCCTCATTCCTTCATCCTTTACGTCTGATTTCGGATACCCTCATGCAAGTCTGAGAACCAGAAAATCGAGACGTCTTCCTGAAGACCAAAAACATCATCTGTCTGATTCCGTTATTGGTCTATGGCGTCCCTTGACATACCTATTCACTGTTGAGAGAAGTAGTGAAGAGGGGAAAGTCGACTTGTGAGTTCCAGAACCCAGTCTATCCGCCATTGCAGAGCTGAATCCATACCCGATCTGTCTTTAAGTTGTTGTTTTATGTTTTCTTGAGTGGAGTTGCATTGTGGTTATCCTCACCATGCAGGAATTGAGTCAGAAGGGGCTGAAGAACCATGTTTTAAGGCCCTTAGTTGAAGAGGCAGCCTGTCAGGCCTGTGAGAAGCTATTTCTAGGTGAAGGAGTCTGCTGGGAAGTGGTATTCTTCTAGAGAGAGTCTAGCACTAGCTACGGAGCTCTAAGATTTCTTGATTCGGCCTTTTGTCGAGACCTAGAGAGGGAGGTGAATCACTGATGGACTGTGCTTGTGAAGGTGTATACTCTCGGGTAAAACAAGCATGTGGGGAATGAGAGTTCATGAGTAGTGGGCATAAGAAGGCATCTTGGGAAGAATCCTTCTAGTTATTCTATGCAGTTTTCCATATAACGTCAGCCTAGACTAAGATTCCTTGCCTTGGGTGGAGCTTAGTCCCAGCTTGGGGTTGACCCACTGCTGAGTTTGATGAGCAGCGTGGTCTAAGGATGGGAGGTTCGTGGAAGGCCTACACATAGTTGGTGGAATTACCACGGTTTCAAAGATAAGTATCAGCTTATGCTTAATATTATGTTTTGCATGCCTATGATGTTTATATGTATCATGTATTCTATTGTGCATATGAATTATGGTTAATGTCAGAGATTATTTATGTTAGCAGTAATCGTGTGCTTACTCTGATTTAAATGTGTTTAATATGACTTAAATGCATGTTATTAATTAATTATGAGAATGATGTTGTTCTACACAGTAGCATTTGCCCGGCCAGTGGGATGATGGCTGGGGACGTTACAATATGGTATCAGGGCCTAGTTTCAACGATGAGTCTGGATGGGCTGGATAAGTGCTCTTTGGATCAAGGTTTTGAGAAGAAATTGTGTGTGGAGGACTAATTTCAGACCTCAGAATGTTTCTGAGTATCAACAGACTACTTAACCATGTTACAAAGCTAAGGAGGTGTAGTGGTATTATAAAACTACAGTCGGTGTGGTATATGGCCATAGGGAGAGAGAGAACTCCACACCAGAAGTGTTGGAGCCATAGAATCTGTTCGAGAGGAAAGGAGAACCCTCACGACTGTCAAATCTGGATAATGTGCACAAGGCTTAAAACCCTTTGGAGTTGCACAGGAATGTGGAAATCACGATACATGAAATCTCGAATTCGTCAGGACCATCCATCAGAAAGGACGCATGGAGAGCGATCAACCTTTCGCTAACTTGTGACTTGAAATGGTCTAAGGGTGAGTTTGTGAGAATTCACGAAATGCGAATTCACGATTCGATCAAAATCGTAGTGGATTTTTACCGAAAGGATCTGGGCTATCAGATCTAGCACCAGGGACCGATAGCCATCAGATTCGGGAGAAGGTGCGAGGAGTTTAATTCCTAGGAAGCCACACAGAAGGCTAGAACAGACGACAGAAACTTCAAGGGAGAAGTGTCGAGTTTTCGTGAGTCGTCGGATGCAGAAAAGGTGTGCGAGGTTTAAAACTTGTAAAAACAGAAGGAAGAGGACTTGTCAAGTCCCAAAAGCATCAAGACCATCCATTTTGGAAGATAGGTGGCAGAGATCTGGATCATTTCATGAATTTAAGGTTCGTGAGTTTGGCGGGCAGACCAAATTCTTGGTTTTGCGAAGTCTCGAGTCGCAAGGAGCAGGGAAGAAGATCCAGACCATTGGATCCAAGCCACAGGAGAACTATTGGATCAGAATCTCCACGTGGTATCGTGTATCAGGGGTTTGGGGTGGAAAGGATTTCTTTTCAACTGCAGAAGTCATGAAGTGCTGAGTGCCGAGGGCCCGTGTGAACACGTATCACATCCGTTAGGTGGGGACTGCGTGGTTGACAAATGGCACAAACATAGAGGCACAAAAAAGGCAGAAGTAGGAAAAAAGTGGTGTACATGCATCACCTTGGAAGGGGTCAACCCATCGTTGACTTATCATGCTTCGGGGTTTCACAAAGGAGGAGCACGAGGGATCAACACTCCAAATCATGAAGTTGCAAGTTGCAAGTAGGGCTATTGTTTAGCCTAGTCTATGGTTATATGTAGCAGGTTCTAGTGAGGAGGGAGCTATCACCCGAAAATTATAGAGCCGAGCAGAACTCAAAGAATTTGTGAAGTTGAAGCATTTTCTTAAATCAGAATGGTTTTGAATGTGTGGAATTTTCTAAGAATGATGACCCGACAAATCCCTGTTGTCTGCACGTATGTTTGTAGAAGCTTAGAGAGTGCCAGAACCGAATAGGGTTTTTATTGAGAGTAAAGAATGGAAGAGGTGCGGATTGCCTCCAATTCAAAGAATGAAAGAGAAGGAAGGAATGTCAACTTGGGAGTTGAAGGGTCAAACTCTAATGGGCAAGGAAAAGATATGGATAAGGAAGGACATATGATGAAAATCATTGAGAGATTGTAGAAATATGCCCATGCTCATCGAGCTGATAGCCGAAATCTCATGAAAGTCAGGGATAGGTAGTGTGAATTCAACTTAAGGATGTTGAAGAATCTGGAAAGAATAGAAAAGAAATTGGAAAAGGAGAGTGACTCAAGCAAAACAGGGAGTCGCAGGACCCCTGAGAGGAAAAGAAGATCGAGGAGTGGTAGCAGACATTGTCGTCGCTCCCCAAAGCATTCCGATAAGGAAACACATAGTAGTTCAAGCCCATTCCCTACGAGAAAACACCGAAGATTTGGAGTGGATGAATTGAAAGGGGAGATGAATAAGATTAAGCCTCCTACATTTGATGGAGAACATAAGAAGGAGGAAGATGCCGAAACATGGTTGCTTGGCATGAGGAAATATTTCCAACTATAGAATTATTCCTCTCATGTAGAAGGAAGAATTGTGATTTATCAACTAAAAGGAAAAGCATCCATGTGGTGGGATCAGCTTGTGCAGGTGTAGCACGTTAGAGAGAAAGATATCACATGGAAGGAATTCAAGAGGTATTTTGAGAGGAAATACCTGACTAAAAGATACTATGATAGAAAGATGAAGGAGTTCTTCGAACTCAAGCTGGGCAACATGACCATTGATGAATATGAGGGAAGGTTTTTGGAATTACTGAAGTATGTTCCATTCATCAAAGATGAGGCTTTCAAGATTCAGAGGTATCTGAGTGGACTTACACCTCCCATTGGTGACAAGATTCAGTATCGTGATCCTAATACTATGGAAGAAACAATAAGAAGAGAAAAATTCTTATATGAACAACAAAGAGAAAAGCCTACCTTTCAGAAGGCTTGGGATGACCAGAAGAAGTTTAAGAAAGAACAGAGACAGAAGGGAAACAAACCTCCCTTTTTCAGAAATAGTCCTCAAGGACATCCATCGTTTAGAGAGCCGAGAATGGCTAAAGTGGGGGAACAAAGGCTAAGACAGAGCCCATTCAGTGTTGGGGCTGTAAAGAGAACCACAAGTACAGAGATTGTCCCCATAAAAATGGCAAACCAAGAGCTATCCATAATGTTCAACAAGCTGAAACAATGGAGGACATGGGAAGTAGAATGCCAAGGATCTATGCAGCCCTAGACAACAAGCAAGATGAATTTAGGTTACACATGATTGAAGTGGAAGTTATGATTAACAACCAACCATTTATTATTTTAATTGATTCAGGGACTAGCCATAGTTATATAGACCCTAGAGTGGTGGAAAGTTTACATTTATCAAGAAGCAAACATGAAAAGTATTGGTTAGTGTAGTTGGCTACAGGAACCAAGAGGAAAGTCATTGAGTTGGTTAAGTCCTGTCCTGTGGACATGAAGGGATTGAGCACGAAGCTTGAATTGAATATTCTGCCTTTAGGCTCTTATGACTGTTTAATTGGGAGGGACTGGTTGGACCAACACCATGCCCTCTTGGACTGCCATAACAAGGAATTTACATGCCTGTATGAGGAGGGGAATCGGAAAATAGTCCAAGGAATTCCCAGAGATGTGGTTGTTAGAGAAATCTCAGCAATGCAGTTGAAAAAGTGTTACATGAAAGGTTGTCAATTGTTTGCAGCTCGTGTGGAGGAAGAATCCAGAGATGAAGTCTCAAATATTGGAGACCATGCAGTACTAACAGAGTTTGAAGATGTATTTTAGGAGGTACCTGGACTACCTCCGAAGAGAGATATCGATTTCTCTATAAATTTGATGCCTGGAGCAGCTCAAGTGTCGAAAGATCCTTATACAATGAGTACGCCAGATATGAAAGAGTTGCAATTGCAGCTTGAAGAGCTTCTAAAGAAGGGGTACATTCACCCAAGAGTGTCACCTTGGGGTGGCCCGGTCCTATTAATGAAGAAGAAGGATAGAACATTGAGGATGTGCATTGATTTCAGACAGTTGAACAAAGTAACTGTCAAGAACAAGTATCCTCTGTCGAGGATCGACGATCTTTTCAATCAATTGAAAGGTGTGAAAATATTTTCGAAGATAGATCTCAGATCGAGATATCACCAGGTAAGAATAAAGGATGAACACATCAACAAGACCGCCTTTAGAACAAGGTATGGTCATTACGAGTTCACAGTGGTACCATTTGTGCTGTCCAACGCACCTGTTGTTTTTATGTTCTTGATGAATGGTGTATTCAGGGACTATCTAGACAATTTTGTCATAGTCTTCCTGGATGACATTTTTGTGTATTCCAAGTAAGAGGAATAGCATGAACAACACCTGAGGATGGTGTTGCAAGTGTTGAGAGAACACTAGTTGTATGCCAATTTCAGCAAATGCTCGTTTTATCAAAGGCAGATCCATTACTTGGGGCACATTATTTTAGAAGAAGGGATCATCGTGGATCCTGAGAAGGTTGAGGCCATCAGAGAATGGTCAGCACCATGGAATGTGGTGGAAGTTAGATCCTTTATGGGTCTAGTGAGCTATTACAGAAGGTTTATCGCAGGGTTCTCAAAGATATCTTACCCTATCAATTCCTTGCAATGGAAGGAGGAAAAGTTTCAGTGGACTAAAGAGTGTGAGAAAAGTTTCCAGCGACTGAAGCAACTATTAACCTGTGCTCCAATCTTGAGGATTGCAGATCCAAATGTGGATTTCGTGGTGTGCACAGATGCCTGTAAAGAAGGGTTGGGAGGAGTTCTCAGTTAGAATGGATTTGTAATATGTTATGAGTCCAGGAAGATGAAAGTGCACGAAAAGAATTATGCCACTCACGATTTGGAGTTGGTAGCAATCATTAATTTTCTGAGGAAATGGAGGCATTACCTCATGGGAAGGAGGTTTGAACTCAGAACAAACCGTAACAGTCTGAAATATTTGTTTTATCAGCCAACCTTAAATGCTAGACAAAGTAGGTGGTTGGAATTTCTGTGTGAGTATGAATTTGAGATCAAGCATATCAAAGGAAAGGAGAATAAAGTGGTTGATGCACTCAACAGGAGGGTGCATGAATTACATGCTACAACCATTAGCATGTATCAGACTGATATTAAAGGAAAAATTCTGGAGGCTGCAAATGTAGATATGCAGTACAGAGAATTGGTAGCCAAGCTACAATAGGGTAAGATGCCACAGAAGATGGAAATTTATAAATTGGAAACCGATGGAATACTGTTGTACAAGAACAAAATTTTTGTACCCAATGTTCAGTTCTTGAAACAGATGATTTTGTAGGAGATGCATAATGTGCCTTATGCAGGGCACCTTGGATATCACAAAACAGTAGCAGCAGTCAAGAGCCATTACTTTTGGCCGGGTATGAAGAGAGAGATCATTGAATACATCGACAGATGTATGAAGTGCCAGAAAGTTAAAGCTGAGCAGAGGCACCCAGTAGGGTTGGTGCAATCTTTACCCATTCCTGAGTGGAAGTGGGAAGTGGTGACAATGGATTTTATTACGGGATTGCCCAGAACAACCAAGCTGCATGATTCGATCATGGTGGTGATGGACAAGCTTACAAAAGATGCCCATTTTATTCCACTAAAAACTACTCACAAGGCAGCATATGTTGCTGATATTTTCATAAAGAAAGTGGCATGATTGTACAGAATTCCTAAAATGATTGTCTTCGACAGAGACCCGAAATTCACCTCGGATTTCTAGAAAGGATTGTTCAAAGGATTCAGAATGAATCTGAACTTTAGTATAGCTTATTATCCTGAGTCTGATGGAAGGACAGAGAGGGTGAACAGAGTAATAGAAGACATATTGAGAATGTATGTGATGGACAAACCATCAAGATGGGAAGACTACCTGCACTTGGTAGAATTTGCGTACAACAATGGGTATCACGCATCATTGAAGATGAGCCCATTTGAATCACTTTATGGAAGAATGTGAAATACTCTAGTGAGCTGGGATAATCCAACTAATAGAGTAGTAGTTGGGCCAGAGTTGCTCAAGGAGATGGAGGACCAAATCATAAAAATTAAGCAGAATTTGAAAGCTTCCCAGGACAAGAAAAAAAGTTATGTTGATAAGAACATAACCCACAGAGAGTTCAAAGTGGGTGATCATGTTTTCCTGAAAGTGGAAGCTAACAAGAGTTCCCTGAAGATGGGAAGTTGTGCCAAGTTGGTAGCTCGATTTTGTGGGCCATTTGAAATCCTGGAAAGGATTGAGCCAGTTGCATATATGCTTGCATTACCTGTATCTATGACTGTACATAATGTGTTTCATGTTTCATTGCTTAAGAAATATATACCAGATGATAATCATGTTATTGATTGGAATGTGATTCAGGTGGAACAAGAAGGTTTCCTGCAAGTGCATCTTGTGCACATATTGGACAGGAAAAACAAACATCTCTGGAATCGAGCTATAGGGCTTGTAAAGGTCCAGTGGACATGGTATCGTCCTGAGGACGCGACATGGGAGCATGAATATGTTATGTGGATAGAGTACCCACATCTTTTTGAAAATTTTGAAAAGATTGCAGATGCAGTGTAAAGTTGCAATGAGGATAGTGCAAAAATAAGGGGAGGGGATTGTAATGCCCCCAAGGCCGAGCCCTGTTGTAAATCATGTCTATGAAGTATAAATCTTGCATTATGAATTTTAATTATGTTTTATAGGCTGGTGAGCCAAGTTTATATAAGTTGTTGGGCTTATGTTTTATTAGGCCGGAGAGCCTAAGTGTTAAGGCTAAGAGCCCACTTTTGTATATGTAATCATGCAGAACATTAATAAAAATATAAACACCATTGCGTGCAGATCGACCACGATGAATGAATGATGGGGGACTAAGCTTCCATAGAATAGGTAAGGGATTGGGGGCTGGAAGGTTGGAAAGAGAGGCTAAGTGTTGAGCCTAGGTGCTAAGCCTAGGGGCTTAAGTCATTGGGAATACTATTATAATATTATTCCAAAATCCATGTGAAATATATGTTTTGTCCTAAGTTCCTGGAGAGGAACGCATGATGATGGAGTGCATGCAGCTTAATGGGTGACATGTGTCAACCCAAGCACATGCAGTTAAAAACTACAGAAGTCAGATGTGGAGGGGGGTTGCTCCTCATTCCATCATCCTTTGCGTCTAATTTCGGATACCCTCACACAACTCTGAGAACCAGAAAACCAAGACGTCTTCCTGAAGACCAAAAACATCATCCGTCTGATTTCTTTATTGGTCTATGTATTCCCTTGACATACCTATGCACTGTTCAGAGAACTGGTCAGAAGGGGAAAGTCAACTTGTGAGTTCCAGAACCGAGTCTATTTGCCATTGCAGAGTTGAATCCATACCTGATCTTTTTGTAGGTTGTGGTTTTCCATTTTCTTGAGTGGGGTTGCATTATGGTTATCATTACCGTGCGCGAATCGAGTTGGAAGGGGATGAAGAACCGGTTTTTAAGGCCCTTAGTTGAAGAGGCATCCTGTCAGGCCTGTGAGAAGCTATTTCCAGGTGAAGGAGTTTGCTGGGAAGTGGTATTCTTCTAGAGAGAGTCCAACACCAGCTGGGAAGCTCTAAGACTTCCCGATCTAGCCTGTTGCTGAGACTCGGAGAGGGAGGTGAAGCACTGATGGACTGTTCTTGTGAAGGTGTATAGTCCAGGGTGGAACATGCATGTGGGGAATGAGAGTCCATGAGTAGTGGGCGTAAGAAGGCATCTTGGGAAGAATCCTTCCGGTTATTCTGTGCAGTTTTCCCTATAACCTCAGCCTAGACTAGGATTCCTTGCCTTGGGTGGAGCTTAGTCCCAGCTCGAGGGTGACCCACTGCTGAGCTTGATGAGCAGCATGGTCTAAGGATGGGAGGTTTGTGGAAGGCCTACATGTAGTTGGTGGAATTACCATGGTTTGCAAGATAAGTATCATCTTATGCTTAATATTACGTTTTGCATGCCTGTGATGCTTATATGTATCATGTATTATGTTGTGCATATGAATTATGGTTAATGCCAAGGATTATTTATGTTAGCAGTAATCATGTTCTTACTTTGACTTAAATGTGTTTAATATGACTCAAATGCATGTTATTAATTAAATATGAGAATGATGTTGTTCCTCACAGTAGCATTTACCCGACCAGTGGGATGACGACCGGGGACGCTACACCCTCATAGCTACAAAATAGGACCCTATAACTAGAAGAATAAAATATAATATGTTATCTTGGTGATAATGGTGGATCATCCCTCATAGATAGATGGCTAGTATTACTTCAATATATTTATCTCCACCTTATATATATATGTTTGATTTCCTTTTCTTGCACCTACATTAGTTATTCAAGTGTTAGGTTCACTATTACAATATTATAATAGTTTTTTAATCACATTGTAAATTATTTTGAGATAGTTAGTCAAGTGTTAAAGGTTATTTATCAGATTCAACTAAGAGGTCAATTAGGTATTGGAATTGTCAATTAGCTGAATTGAGGGATTTGATTGGTGCATAGGTTAAAGGTAAGAACATGGATATCTCATCATGCCTAGGGTCATCAAGGTTGAATATGTATTCCCAATTATATGTAAGTTAGTTATATTCTGAACTATATATAGATTATCTTATGAATTTTTCTATTAAGGTAATCAAGTGTGGTGACACATAAATATTTTTGGTTATTGTGTGTTATCCATATTCTATGGATCTATGCTCACTTGTGCTTTAATTTTGTGATGTTTTCCTTAGACATCACTTCTTCTTAGAATTCATATCTCTTAACTTCTACAATTTCATTGTTCTCTTACATGGTATCAAAATTGTTGGTTTGAGACACAACCTATTATGAATAAGTCCTTTAGAGGCTATTGCTTGCATGTGATTATGTTGGGTCAAATATCTCTACAGATTAGGTAAGGAATTGGACTTGAAGATTGAATCATGGCTTATATTGTAGAGTGCTTGTAAGTTCTAAGGAAGGGCCTATGGTTATGAATGGCCACAATTATTGTATGTGGGAATAAGACATGGAAAATACCTTGAAGTACTTTGTCATCCTATAAATACTACAGTTCAAGTACCTAAGGATGATTAATATAAGTTCATGATCATGGTAAGAAGGAAACGACTATAGGATTTATAATGACCTATATATCTAGGGATATTCACTTCATATAAGTAGGATCCACTATTGAAATCAAGTTTGGAAGAAGCTAAAGACTCTATTTGACATGACTAATGATAGTTGGGTTATTAAAATTGAGAAAAAGTTGATCAATCCTAGTCCACTATCCTTTAATAGTATTGAGCAATATTTGGTTTTGTTGCATCCTCAAATATTAAACATTTTATTTTAATGTTGTTTCTTTGAAAGTAATTTTTCATTTATGGAAATTCGTATTGGAAATTATTAAGGATTGTAATTACTATTTTTGTGATTGTTGAGAAAGAATTTGACTTGCCATTGTCCTCTTGTGAGAGACCAATGTATGAGACAAATATTTTTAATATTTTTAATAAATTAAATGTTGTAAACAGGTGGAACAAGTAGGTTAAAAGTAGTTAACTATGACTCCATGAGTGGGGAACATGTTTTTACAAGTGTTAGAAGTTGAGTTTTGTCACTTAGAGCCCCTAAAAACCAGGTATTTGTAAAGATGGGAATTTCCAAAGGAGGGAAATGGATAAAAAAGTCCTAGGCAATGAGAAATGAGATATATACAACCTATTCAGAAGGTAGGATGTTGCTTAGTATGTTGTGAGAATGAATATTTTTTGTGTGAGCACAAGTGGTGTTAGGAAAATAATTTATGAACTGTAGGGAATGACAATGGTTAAGGAGTGAAGCTCAATTTTCCCTTATCGAGTCATGGTGAGGCTAGGGGGTGATCAAGACAAGTAATCTTGGTTTTTATGCATCGATGGTTGGGTGGAATGTCATTGTTCCATTTGTAAAATGTCGTTGTTCCATTTATTTTCATCATAACTATTACATATATGTATCTTTATTTGACTACTCTTTACTCATGTTGGTTTATTGAATTTATTATATCCTGATTTATATGAATGAGTCTTATTATTTTTGTTGGGTTTATTGATTGCTACAGAAGTAAAACATTAGGAAATAAAATGTATATCAATGCAAATCAACACTTTTATGCTACATAAATTCCTCAGAACCTGATAACCATATTTATTTATTCAAGGATTTTGTTACAGATAAATATTTTATACCATATATATTGTTGTTGTTTAATGAATTCTCTAAATCACCATAGAAATAATCGATTATAGAAGTTATCCATTATTGAATCTAAAATAATTCTTCTCCTACCTTTTCATAGGTGTTTCCAAGTTTATTAGCTTACGATTTTCCTAACATACAATACATATGAAATTCATATTCGAGTAAGAGGATATGTTACATGATAATCATATATACTTATATATATGATATCGGTATGTAATATATGAAATGTCATGTTCTAGAATTTTTTTTTGAAAAATATATGTGTGTGTGGAAAAGCCACAAATATATGGTGAACGTGGACATAAAAGCTTCCAACGAAGTAAAATCATCATACAAAGATTTAGATACACATAAAATCGTTGAGAAACAACAGTTGATACAAGTCAATTTTCGAATGTTGTATTTGAATAAGAGAACTTAGGTAAGGGATCCACAAATGGAATCAAAGTACTTTTTATGAGGAATAAATATTGTTTTCAAAACCGTGATAACATGATTTCAACCATCAAATGAAAAACAAGGAAGATTATTAGTTAGATATATAGTTATATTGTTTACTTCATAAAAAACCTCGAAGGAAGTAAAATGAGAAAAGAAAAATAAGGAGATCCTCAAAGAAATTTATCTCTAGTGTATATTTAGGATGGACTTATGAAGAGAAGGTTTATTCTTCCACGAGTTTGCAATTATGAAATTCTACGAGTTCGAAAGGATGAAAATGGCTAAGTATGGGAAACTCTTAGGACATACTTATACAAGTCGGTACTTCCAAAAGTCTGTGAGTCTGAAAGGATGAAAATGACTAATTATGGGAAACTCTTAGGAAAACATTATGGGAAGTCTGAAAGTCCACGAGCCCGAAAAGATAAAAAATGGCTAAGTATGGGGAACTCTTAGGATGGAATTGTGAAGGAAAGAGTTATTCTTCCACGAGTCTGCATGTCCTTAAGTCCACAAGTATGAAAGGATGAAAATGGTTAGGTATGGAAATTCTTCGGACAAATTTATAAAAAGGGTTATGGGGACAGTGATAACAAATGAGGAAAAGGGGCAATGAACATAAATATCAATATGGAATTAAACTGCCATCTATTTTATCCACTTTTTATTTCCAAAGTAATTGATACTCAAATATTGTGTGATCTGCGTATGATCAATGAATGCATGTACCACATAACTCTTTTGTTTATTATTGCTACATGCCTGTCACATTAGTATTGGCCATAATAAATAGTCCTGCACACAGACACGACGATGATAACATTAGAATTAGCTATGCAATTCTATTTGTTTGTGCACAAACATTGAGGGGATAACATACAATAATGGCTTACTTTTGTCTTACGGGATCGTTCCAGTTTCCCCACCCTTCTGGAAAGATAATTCCATCCATGTAAGAGTTAGGAAATTGTATTGTGGAGTAAGCTTCCCAATCCCTTCCATGATGCATTAATCCCTTACCTGTCAAATTGCATTGAAAAAAGACAAGGCCCGAGTCCTTAGAAGGAGAGGATATCTTATTAGCTGAAACATGCCATTGTTTATGGGGATGACATGGTGTAAAAATGATTTTAAAACATCGTATAGTGTTATTTCCAAAAACACCAGAGAAACCATTGATGTAGCGCCAGGAAGTTACAAAACATTTCACCACATCAATGGATAACTAACACTAAACTCGAAGAAAACATATGCGTTATTTCAACAAGAAGAAAATAAAAGGATAATTGTGACTGGCCATAAATGTTTACAGAATAAGCTACTCTTTCTTGGGATAAATCTAAAATGAGTTCTTCTGGTAATGGATTATTTGTTCCTACCTGTAAATTTGCTCCGAACAAAGAGATGTAACAAGCGGGACTCCAACATTTTCTCTGATACAACAACGAGATAAAATATCTCTATCGTCCATAGGAAAGACTCCTCGAAACAAAATTAACAAAATGAAAGGGGAAATGTTACCAAACTTTCTTGTTTAAGCTATGACATGCCTTGAGCACCTCAACGGACGTATGCAGTCCTAATTAATGCTAAGCCATGTGACGCTCTCCATATACAGAAAGGGTATTGCTTAGTGGACTGGAGGGACTGTCCCGTACGTACTGGCGGTTATGAATCTTTAGACATGTCCTTTCTCCTCGATATTTGATGACCAAACTAATAAGTAAGTAAAATTAAAGTTTAATCATACTGTGGGTTGGCCAAATTTACCCACTCGAGTATGTAAGTATTTTATAAATCCCCTTACATAATTATTCCTATCCACGATTCACATGATTCAAAGTCTGAAGGCTTAGATATCTTGGTTAGTATGTTGTGTCTTGTTAAATAAAAAATAAAAAAGATATAGGGGTGGACCACTTTGTTTTTGTAACTTGAAGGAAAACATCGTTTTCTCTTTTTTTATCAAAATTATCGTTGTATTACACTATTGAGTTAAGGAAGAGATAGTGGAATAAAAATCTTAACTTACCCTTTTTAAATATATCTTTTGGATACTATCAAGGTAAGAATTGACGAAGAACCCGTGCATATTTTCAACTTAACATTTTGTTTATATAGAATTTTGGGTTTGTTACATGTGGTATCAGAGTTGTAGGTTACATCACTTAGGCTTGAGAGAAACACCAGAAAATTATTGTGTTAAATGAAAAATATAAGAATTTTTTTTTTTTTACTATTACAAACAGATTGTGTGAAAATTGTTTTGTAACTATGTTAGCACAAAATGAGAAGAAGGATGGCTTGAATATATTAATAATAAAGAAGCTCCTAGGAACATATAACATGACACTGAAAGTAGTTTCACAATCCAAGTAGAGGAAATAATGAGGAATCTTATAGTGGAATTCCAAATATTCAAAGTTGATAATGAAAAATTAAAGAAAGCACAAGAAGATCAATAGGAAATTAATGAGATGTTACATGACATATCAATAAAAAAGAGTCCAAATTATAATGAAGTGGACGAGGAAGTTAGTAAAAGGTTCTCAAAGGATTATAGACATGGAACAGAAAAAGAAAACAACTCTTCTAATGACACACATATGACAGAAAACAGAGCATCTGCAGTAAGGAAAAGAAAACATATGGACCATTTAGATGGAGAGTTCAAGAAAATCGAACATTCAACATTTGATGGTGAATCTAGAACTGGTGAAGAATTAGAAGCTTGGTTACTTGACAGAAATAAATGCTTCCATATCTACAATTAATCTAGCGATATGAAAGTAAGAATGACTATTTACAATCTTAAAGGGAAAGTTAGTATTTGGTGGTAAGACTTAAAATTAACCAAAGGACTAAAATAAAAGAAGATGTAATGAGCAAAAATTAAGAAACACTTTAAAAAACAATACTTATATGAAATTTATTATGAGAGAAAAACTAAAGAGTTCTGTGAACTAAAATTAGGACAGATCTCCATGGAGGATCTAATTATTAAGTTTATGGAATTATTGATATTTTTTCCTTATATAAAAGATGAAAAGGTAAAAGTTCAAAGATTTATAATCTATTTACCTTATTCATACAAGGATAGAATAAAGTTTGATAACCCAAAAACATTGAATGAAGTACTCAAAAAAGAAATGATATGTTACGATCAATACAAACAACAATCTGACAATCCAAAAGCATGGAGAGAAAAGAAGCAAGACAAACTAAATCAAAGGAAAAATGGTTTCAACCCTTCACCATTTCAAAACATGACCAAAGGATATCAAAAACAAAACTTCCACAGAAACACACCACAAGTATAGGGAAGTAAGTCGATTAACTTGGGATTCCAGAAAGCAAATGATAATGCTAGAGAACCATTGAAATGTTGGGGATGTGGTGAACCACATTTATTGAGAAATTGTCTGCTTAGAAATGTTCCAAATAAAACTATTCAGAACATACAAGAAGCTTCGAGAGTTGAAGATATTGGCAAAAATATTCATAGAATCAATGCAGCTTTGGACGACAGGAAAGCAAACAATCAATCAACTATTGTGGAGATTTAAGGTAAAATTCATAACAACAAAGTACATATTTTAATAGATCCAGGAGCTAGTTTAAGTTATGCTACCCCAACATTAGTAGACTCAAACAAGTTTAAGAAGGTAAAACATACTAAATCCTTGTTAGTACAATTAGCAACAGGCACAAAAATAAAGGTAACATAACTCATTCTTGATTGTGAGCTGAATATAAGTGGTCAAGATACAAAGATAAACTTGAATGTGCTACCTTTAGGATCGTATAACATACTTATCAGAATGGACTGGTTAGAAAACACAAAGTTGTATTGAATTCTTATGAAAAAACATTTTTATACAAGGATGAAAATAGAATATCCAGAATAATACAAGGAATTAGAAAATGAGTGTTTGTTAGAAAAATATCAACAATGCAATTTAAAAAGTGTATTAGTAAAGGATGAAAAATATATTTTATTCAAGTCACAAATCTGCTAAAGAGAGAAAGAAAACCAATTTTGGAAGAGTTTTCAGTTCTTCGAGGATTTAAGGATGTATTTGTAGAAGAGATACTAGAATTACCTCCAAGGAAAGAAATAGATTTCTATAATGATCTAATACATGGATCTGCACCAGTGTCAAAGGAACCTTACATAATGAGCGTTCCTAAATTAACAGAACTAAAAATTCAATTACAAGAGCTTTTAGATGAAGGATACATGAGACCAAGTTTTTCACCATGAGGAGCACCATTATTATTTGTCAAAAATAAAGATGGAATGCTAAGATTATGTATTGAATATCGTCAATTGAATAAAATGACTATTAAAAACAAATACCCTCTACCTAGGATTACTGATCTATTTGACCAGGTTGGAAGAGAAAATATATTCTCCAAACTAGACTTAAGATCTGGTTATCATCAAATAAAAATAAAATATGAAGACGTAAATAAAAAAATATTTAGAACACGTTATGGAAATTATAAATTTGTAGTGATTCTGTTTGGACTTACTAATGCACCAACAACTTTTATGTGTCTGATGAACTGTATATTTAACCATTACTTGGATAAATTCATACTAATTTTTTTATACGATATATTAATCTATTCAAAATATGAAGAAGAACATGAACACCATTTGAAAATAGTATTACATATGCTAAGAGAGCATAAATTATATGCTAAATTTGATAAATGTGATTTCTATCAAAGAAAGATACAATATGTGGGACATGTGATATCGGAAGATGGTGTTGCAATAGACCCTGAAAAGATTAAAGAAATTATGGAATGGCCTATAGCTAAATATGTAACAAACATACAATCATTCATGGGAATCACCGATTATTACTGGAGGTTCATCGAAAGGTTTTCCAAGATCTCCTATCCTATTCCTTCATTTCAGAAAAAGGGGAAAAGATTTATTTGGTGTTAAAAATGCTAGGACAATTTTGATAAATTAAAATTTTTACTAACTATAGCTTCAATTCTTAAAGTGGTTGACCCTTATAAATATTTTACAGTTTATGTGGATACAAGTAAAGAAGGATTAATTGGAGTACTCACATAGGATGGACATGTAATTTGTTATGAATCTCACAAATTAAAAGAACATGAAAGAAACTATGTAACTCATGATCTGGAACTATCTGTTTTAATTCATGCATTAAAAATGTGGCGACATTGTTTAATGGGAAGAAAATTTCTATTATTAACATATAACAGTGGTGCAAAACACATGTTTTGTCACATACCCATATAATTTATTATTTTTGTTATACATCAATATTGTATTTTCAACTAAATAAACGGTAACATTCTTTTATGTTGACCACACAAGTTATATAGATAAGAAGTCACTTAGAGGCAAGATTTATGAAAAATTGTTCTTTTATTTTTAAGAGTGTCAAGTACAAAATTACTACGTTTGCTTGTCGTGAGTTATAATTTTAAGGTACAAATTCCTAGTCTCATAGTCCAATTCAATTGGCAACTACTAATTCCATGTTTTGAAACTTATGCGTTGACAAGATTTTCATTCATTAGACCATTGTTGTAACCTTGTTTAACCTAGATTCTAAGTTGGTGGACCTACTACTTGAATTCTATGGTAATGTATTTGATGGGTGGATTAATTTTTACGAAGGTTTCTATGTAAGTTGATAAAGGGTTTATCTCGACCCCATAACCATAACGTGAAATTGTTTAGATGATCCCCTAGATCATAAAGCAGGTTGAATTAACTAACATGTAAGGTATGATGGTCACATCGTAATCATGTTTAACAAGGTCAAAATTAATTATTTTTTGACATTTGATAGCATAGTGGTTGGAGGTTGTTAGTACCAAACTTAATGTATCAAGTCTCTTATTAAAACACATGTTTGTATCCTTTTGTGGTGACCCTCTCATATGCTAGGTATAACGACCTTGGGATGAGAGATGGGAAGGTAATGTCCCAACCATCCCACGTAGTTTTCAGTGATTAGGTCTATTGTTTTGGCAATGTTCCAGCGGAAGATGAGGGTTCCTACTCTAGTGTTTCAACTCTCTGGTTCGAGCTCCCTATGTTGTGTGCTTGGATATTGAATATCGTTATCTATGCCAACCTATGCACTCTATTTATCATTGTTTAATTTTTTGTTCTGACTCTACTCGACACTTAAGAGTCTGGATGTAAATAAGTCAAACAATTTTGGTCCTATTTCTTGTTAAATGAAGTCTTGCTTACTATTTACAAAATTTTCCTTTTACTATAGGCATCAATGTGTTTATTTGCTATCCTTGGTTGAAGGGTTTAATAAGTCTGATGGACATTTTTCTTAGTTCTTTACTCTGTTTATAACTCATATCTTGTCATTGTCTCCGTTCATACCTTTATCTGTTTAATTTTTTGTTGAATCTTTACAAAATGTGCGTGTAATGGTCATAACTCATTACACATGCGAGCATTCTATTTATATACTGCATATATAAGTCTTACTCGAGAAAAATATATTCTTTTGGATACTCTAAGATAATGATGGGCCCTTTTGTTGTGAACAAGGGTACCCATCAAGAAGAGATGTTATTTATGGATGGTTGATTCGTGAATCTACAAGATTTTCCTTGCAAGGTTTTTGAGCTATTATAGGTATACTCTTTTTACAACCCTACAATTATTTTTTAAAATAAATTTCATTTCCCTTATTAAAAGAGTTGCATCATGTAGGTGTACTCAGTTATTTTAGCAAGAGGTATCCAGACATTATTCGGTCCAAATGTCTTGTAAGTATTATTCCTTAAATCTCTTTCTACTTGTGTCAAGTAATTTCACCAAGCTCCATACTGATTATTTTATTTGAAATTTGTTGTTGACAGGTGTTGGATATGGCCTCTATGCTATGTAATTCATCCTTCGGGAGGTATTTCAGTTTCTAAACCAAACCCTAACTTTGGATAAGGTATTTAATACTAATGTATTTATTCAAAATGGTTGGATGACGACCTACTATGGTTCTTTCAACCACATTCTTGGTATGTTTAAACAAAATAATGTATCATGTTTTCTTTGTCATTATTATGCTTATGGCTATCCATACAGAAGTTGATTGTGCAATGAAGTTTGTAATTTTGTTGATATTAAACCATGATGGGCTATTTCCCAATGTGTCCTTCCTTTCTTAAATGGGTTTTCTCCCTTGCTAAATTAATAGAGTCTTCATGGTCGTAAGTCTGTTTATTGTTTATTAAAAGTTTATTTGTTTTTCTTCAGTTTGTGGATGTGAAGTATTCCATCCTTACTTTCTATGTTTGCATGAACTCACTTTAGTTTCTTTCCTGTTTTTAAACAAATACATGATCTAGAAAACCAATTCTCTTATAAATATTATTAATATAATGATCCAGGTGGATATCAGTGGCCACCCATCTCTTCCAACTGACTCAAAACAGGTTTATGACAAGTTTGGCAATTTACTATTTTTAGCAGTTTTAACTTTCAGGGCCATTTTGAGGGCCTAAATGAAGGTTTTTCAGGATCGAGATTCTCAATGATAGACGAAGGCATGATTAAGCCCCCAAAATGAATCTCCTCGATGATACCTTTCCAACAGGCTATCATACGCTTGAAACATAGATCGTATGAAAAAGTTATGACCCGGGAAGTTGATGTACTAACTAACCCAAACGGGGCCCACATGACTTTTGGCGCTTCATCTCCTAGGGTTAGGTTTTTGGATGTCTAGGGTTTTTGGAATTCCTATTTATTGTAAAAAGGCCTTCAGAGCCTCATTGTAATGATCTTCTTGCGAATGAGTGCTGCCATCACATCTATTCTTAGAGATAAGCCACCACCATTCCAACAAGCTTGTTTCTGCTACATTTTAAAGTTTCATCTTATTTTCTTATTGAATAGAAAACTAGTTTTATTGTATCTCTGTTATTTTGTGTTAAGGACATGTTAATAATNAGGGTTAGGTTTTTGGATGTCTAGGGTTTTTGGAATTCCTATTTATTGTAAAAAGGCCTTCAGAGCCTCATTGTAATGATCTTCTTGCGAATGAGTGCTGCCATCACATCTATTCTTAGAGATAAGCCACCACCATTCCAACAAGCTTGTTTCTGCTACATTTTACAGTTTCATCTTATTTTCTTATTGAATAGAAAACTAGTTTTATTGTATCTCTGTTATTTTGTGTTAAGGACATGTTAATAATCTGTAGTCATTTCTTTCTTCTCATAAAATTTGGATCAGTGGTATCAGAGCAGTCTTCTCCTTGTCATCTTAATGCATGTCCCTAACGAGGTCGGAGTACAAAGAATTGGGTCTCGAGCTTGTTTCTCTTGAGGACAAAAGATCTTGCACACCCAAGCGACCTCTCATGGCAGGAGAAAAGAAATACGGCGAGACATGAGATCCTTTCAAACTTTTGATTGAGGAATCCCTCATGCAACAAAGGAATGAGATGATGGATAGTTTCGTACAAATCCTTAGAAGGCTACCAACAATCAACACATCTTCTTTGAGCGGAGGTGCCACCCCATTCAAGGTACAAATAAACTTTGATATTCCTATATTTGAAGGTCATATAGACACAGATGCTATAGACAAGTGGTTGAATCTACTAGAACGGTATTTTTTTGTCCATAACTTTTCGAATAGAGAAAATATTAATTTTTTTCTTCTCAAAGCCGTTCCCCATGTCAAAGATTGGTGGGAAACTTTTTGTGAGCAAAAGGAAATAAAGGAACCCTCACTATTTATAGTCACGGCCACCTGGGATTCCTTCAGGGATGCTATTAAAGAACAACACTACCTTTTCGGAAGTTATGATGACTTGTATACTAAATAGACCACACATCGGAAAGAAAGAGACCAAGCAGTGCCAGATTTCAGGAATATATTTCATACCTTGTGCTCCAAGTTGGGTATCAAATATTCAGAGTGACATATGGTGATCAAGTATCACGACGCTCTACATAGATACATCCAGACCAAAATAGAATTTTTGGACATCTCATCCTTGGGTGCGGCCTATCGATATGCCATCAAAATCGAGCAGAAGCTTAAACAAAAGACATGACAATTTGGGCCTAGGAACCCCTCACAGCAAAAGCCAGGAAAGGGTGGCCCCATCCAATAGAACAAAGAAAAAAGAAAATATGGGTAGTATCACGACAACCAATACAAGCCTCAAGAAAAGAAGGACACCAGAAAGAAAAACAAAGATATCGGGAAGTGGTGCGACTTCCATAAGATCCCTTGGCATAACACTGTTGACTATCGCTCAAAGAAGTCACTGGTGGCTAAAGTTAAAGCCTTTGAATCAGATGTGGGTTCAACATCTGAGCCAGAACAAGAAAGGGGAAGATGAATCATTGATGCAGAACCCAGTGCCACCGTTTCTACCACCAAGCTCCAGCCTGGTGAACTAGATGAGCCAGAAGAAGGAGAACACCTCTTTCATTCATAGATCTCGATAAAAGGCACCCCGTTGCACTTCATCATGGATAGTGGTAGACATAAGAACCTCATCTTAGCAGAGGTTTTCAAGCAGCTGGCCCTGTCGACCACACTGCACCCACAACCCTACACCATTGGATGGCTCCACCAAGGAAGCGATCTTCGCATCAGCCGACAGTGTTGACTGTCGTATGAAATCAAGCCCTTCAAAGACGAGGTATTGTGTGATGTTGCTCCTCTCGAATTTTGTGATGTTCTTTTGGGCCAACCTTATCTATGGAAATGTCATGCTATATATGAGTCTAGGCCTCATAGTGTTATTATTACTTTGAACAGGAAATTGTACAGGATACCCGAGGCAGTGCCACCTAGTGTTATTTCCTTGATCTTTGTTAAGCAATGAAAGAAGGTCATCTCTCACATGGGGAAGTTTGTCTTCTTCATGATTTTCTCTCAGAATAAGCAAAATATCACAGCCACATCCAGGGTATCTGCGGTCGACCTCTCCACACAGCAAAATTAAGTAGATAAGGTCATGGAATAATACTCAGATATCTTCTCCTCACCTACCGGGGTACCTCTTCAATGCCAGGTCAAGCACCTCATCGATCTAACCTCCGATGCATCGCTGCCCAATGGGCCAGTCTATCGTCTCTTTCTATTAGAGAATGAGGAGATCAAGTGATAGATCCAAGAGCTACGCCACAAGGGTCACACCCATGCTATCTCATCACCTTGCGTGAGCCCAATCGTGCTGGTACAAAAGAAAGATGGAACCTGGTGACTCTGCATTGATTATCGATCTCTTAATAAAATCACTGTCAGAAACTAGTACCCAATTCCCTGAATCGATGACCTCCTTGATTAACTCACGGGGGAAAAATACTTCAGTAATATTAATCTGAAGTATGGATACCACCAGGTCCCGATAGAATAGATAGATGTATGGAAAACTACCTTCAAGTCAAAGGAAGGCCTTTCTGAATGGTTGTTCATGCCCTTTAGTTTGAAAAATTCTCCATCCACTTTCATGAGGATGATGGACAATATCCTGTGACCATTCACCAATAATTTTGTAGTGGTGTATTTGGATGACATTCTCATTTACAACAAGACTTGGGATGAACATTTGCAGCATATTTAACAGGTTTTGCACACCCTGCGGTAGCACAAGCTATATGCCAACTTGGAAAAATTCTCCTTCGGCATGGACAGGGTCCATTACCTGGGCTACATAATTGATGAGCATGGCGTAAATGTGGATCCAACCAAGATCCAAGTCATCTGTAATTGGCCAGCCCCAACCACATTCACTCAACTTCGGAGCTTCTTGGGCCTTGCCAATTTCTAATGCAGGTTTGTGTTGGGATTCTCCCAGATTGCATGGGCCCTTAGCCAAATAACTAGGGGTGGTGGTAAGGTGAAATTTGCATGGGGTCGGTCCCAACAACAAGTGTTCAACGATTTGAAGAAACACTTATGCTCGACCCCAATACTTTCACTGCCAGGCCTGCAATAGCCCTTTGAGATCGAGACAGATGCTTCCGACTATGCAGTGGATGTCGTTCTCACTCAGCACGACCACCCTGTGTCCTATCATACTGAGACACTATCAAATGTTGTCCGCAAGTACCCTACTTATGACAAATAAATGTACTCCATTGTGCAATCCTGCCACCAGTGGAGACATTACATTCTTGAGAAGGAGAAAATCATCCACACTAATCATAAGCCACTGCAGTTCATGCAGACACAAGGAAAATTGCAGAATGATCGCCATCAAAAGTGGTCCACATAATTGCAGCAATTCCACCTCAATATCAAGTATAAAACATGAAGCACCAATCACGTTGTTGATTTCCTCAGCAGACCGCCAATCGCAGCACTCACCACAGTTCTATACTCCTGCAGCCATAAGACCTTTGGATGGCCCCAACTCTATGAGATAAACCCAGACTTCGCCACCACCTACCAAATGTTGGGTGCAAACGCATTTGTCGATAATTTCCATCTTCAGGATGGGTTATTGTGTCTTCTGGGCCATATCTATGTTCCATCAAGCGAGAGAGTGAAGATGATATGGGAAACCCACTACAATATGGTGGCAAGACACTTCGTCATTGAAAAGACTGTGGCGATGATACAAAAACATTTCTACTGGATGAAACTTCGACATGAGGTCAGCAAGTATATCAGGTTGTGCACTGCATGTGCTATTTCCAAACTGACCACTAAGAAACAGGTCTTGTACACCCCTCTTCCTACTCCTGACAAGCCATGGGAATCCATCTCAATGGACTACATGTCGGGCCTCCTGTCCACCGAGTGAGGAAATGACTGCATTTTTGTAGTTGTTGATTGCTTTTATAAGATGGCAATTATGGTTGCCTACAAGAAGAACATCACAGCAGAGGCCATTGCCAAGCTCTTCTTTGAACGAGTCTGGGTACATTTTGGAATCCCAAAAACCATTGTCTCAGATTGGGATATTCGATTTATAAACACATTTTGGTCGAGCCTTTGGTCACTGTTGGACACCAAGCTCACCAAATCCACAGCCTTCTATCCCCAAACAGATGGCTAAACCGAGGTCGTCAATCGAATGATTGTGCATATCCTTCGCATGTATAATTCAAAGAACCCTCTCACATGGGATGAGAGCCTTCCCTATGTCCAACATAGCTACAACCAAGCCCTTCATAGCTCAACCGACCACAAACCATTTCGAGTGGGGTTGGGATTCCAACCATTGAGTCCCATAGATGTTGCACTTCCCCTTGCGGTCACCTCGACCGACTCATATCCTGCTCCAACTGAAGCTGACAAAGCCACCTGGTTCATTGAGCAGATCCATCACATCCGCGAATAGTTTCAGGATATCCTACAGAAGTCCAATGACAAGTACAAGAAGTTCCATGATCAACATCGGGTGCCACATAAGTTTTAGGTGGGCGACAAAGTTTGGTTGCACTTGTAGAAATAACACCTTACATGACCCCATCAGAAGCTTTTCCCACTCCGTTATGGGTCGTACACCATCACCAAGGCCGTGGGGTATAATTATTTTGAGCTCAACATTCCTCCTTTCCTTTTCCTACACCCAGTGTTCAACGTGGATCTCCTTCACCCTGATTTCTCACCATTATTGGACAACTCAGACGTAGCAGAGTAGCTTACACCAAAATATATCAACCCCAAATGCATACAATAGGAATCCAATGATCCAATTTTGGACACATAGATCAAGGGAACTCAACAACAAGGGATCTAGCTTTATCGAGTCGTCAAAGCAGGGCAGATCCTGCACCAAGGAAAGTGTCTCACCCGGGGCCAAATTCAGCAGAAATTTCTTCATCTGATGAAGGAAATCATTGAAATGGAGACCATTTATTCCTAAGGAGGGAGGATTTATCCAATTGGATATCGATGGCCACCCACCTCTTTCAACTGGCTCAAAATAGTTTTTTGACAATTTTGACAATTTACTCTTTTTAGCAGTTTTAACTTTCGGGGCCATTTTGAGGGCCTAATTGAAGAATTTTAGGGATAGAGATTCCAAATGATATTCAAAGGAATTATTTAACCCCCAAAATGAATCTCCTCAAAGATACCTTTCCAACGGGCTATCATACTCCTAAAATGAAGATCGTATGCAAAAGTTACGACCCAGGGAAATTGATGTACTAAATTACCCAAACAGGGCCCACATGACTTTTGGTGCTTCATCTCCTAGGGTTAGGTTTTTGGATCTATAGGGTTTTTGGAATTACTTTTTATTGTAAAAAGGCCTTTAGAGCCTCATTGTAATGATATTCTTGCAAATGAGTGCTGCCGTCACATCTCTTCTCAGAGGTAAGCTGCCACCATTCCAACAAGATTGTTTCCACTGCATTTTATAGTTTTAGCTTATTTCCTTATTGAATTGAAAACCAATTTTACTATATCTCTATTATTTTGTGTTAATCAATTGTTAATAATATGTATTCATGTCATTTTTCTCATAAAATCTGGATCAGTGGTATCATAGAGGTCTTCTCCTTTTCGTCTTAATGCATGTCCACAACAAGGTTGGAGTACAAAGAGTTGGGTCTCGAGCTTGTTTCTCTTGAGGACAGAAGCTATCGCACACCCAAGTGACCTTGCATGGAAGGAGAAAATAAAGATGAAGGGACATGATATCCTTTCAAACTATTGATTGATGAATCCCTCATGTAAAAAAGGAACGAGATGATGGATAGTTTCGCGCAAATCCTTCGACGACTACCAATAGGTGAGGCATCTTCTTTGAGTCGAGCTGCCAATACCTTGAAGGTACAAATAAGATTCAATATTCCTATATTTGAAGTTCATATAGACACATATGTTGTAGAAACATGGTTGAATCTACTAGAAGGGTACTTTTCTATCCATAACTTTTCGAATAGAGAAAAGATTACTTTTTCACTCCTCAAAGTCATTCCCCGTGTCAAAGATTGGTGGGAAACTTTTTGTGAACAAAAGTAAACAGAGGAACCCTCACTATTTATAGTCACGACCACCTGGGATTCCTTCAGGGATGTTATTAAGGAACAATACTACCCTTTCGGAAGTTATGACGACTTGTATACCAAATTGACCACACTCTGACAAGAAAGAGACAAAGCAGTGCCAGATTTCATGAATATATTTCATACCTTGCGTACCAAGCTAGGTATGAAAGATTCAGAGTGTCATTTAGTGCTCAAGTATCACGACGCTCTGCATAGATACATCCATACCGAAATGGAATTTTTGGACATCTCATCCTTAGGCGTGGCCGGCCAATATACTATCAAAATCGAGCAGAAGCTCAAACAAAAGACGCGACAATTTGGGCCTGGGAACCCCGCACAACAAAATCCAGGAAAGGGCAGCCCCAACCCATAGAACAAAGGACAGAGAAAATATGGATAGTATCAGGACAGCCAGCCGAAGCGGTAAGCAAAGAAGGACACCAGAAACACAAAGAACAATACCGAGAAGTGGTGCGACTTCCATAAGAGCCCTTGGCATAACACTGTTGAATGTTTCTCAAAGCAGTCACTGGTGGCCAAAGTGAAAGCCTCTGAATTAGATGTGGTTTCAGAATCTGATTCAAAACCATAAAGGGGAAGATGGATCGTTGATGTGGAACCCATTGCCACTGTTGCTACCAACAAGCTCTAGCCTGGTGAACCAGATGAGCCAGAAGAAGGAGAACGCCTCTTCCATTCATAGATGTGGGTAAAAGGCACCCGACTGCACTTCATCATGGAAAGTGGTAGCCAGAAGAACCTCATATTAGCTGAGGTTGTCAAGCAGTTGTCCCTGTCGACAACACCGCACCCACAACCCTACACCATTGGATTTCCCTGCCAAGGAAGCGATCTACGCTTTAGCCAACAGTGTCGACTACCGTATGACATTAAGCCCTTCAAGTATGAGGTATTGTGTGATGTTTCTCCTCTCGAAGTTTGTGATGTTCTTTTGGGGCAACCTTATTTATGGAAACATCGTGTTGTATATGAGTCTAGGCCTCATAGTGTTATTATTACTTTGAACAGGAAATTATACAGGATACCCGAGGTAGTCCCACCTAGTGCTATTTCCTTGATCTCCGCTAAGCAATGTAAGAAGTTCATCTCTCAGACATGGAAGTTTGTATTCTTCATGATTCTCTCTTAGAATAAGCGAAAGATCATAGCCACATCGAGGGTCTATGTGACTGATCTCTCCACATAGTAGAACCAAGTATATAAGGTCGTGGAAGAATACTCAAATATCTTCTCCTCACCTATCGGGGTACTTATGCACTACCAAGTAAAGAACCCCATCGTTCTGACCCCCGGCGCACCACTGCCCAATGGCCCAGTATATCATCACTCTCTGTTAGAGAATGAGAATATCAAGTGACATATCCAAGAACTACTCCACAAGGGTCACATCCATCCCAGATCATCACCTTACAGAAGCCCAATTGTGCTAGTACAAAAGAAAGATGGAACCTGGTGACTATGTATTGATTATCGGGCTCTGAATAAAATCACAATCTGAAACTGGTACCCGATTCCCTAAATCGATGACCTCCTTCATCAACTCAGAGGGGCCAAATATTTAAGTAAGATTGATCTGAAGTCTGGCTACCACCAGGTCCTTGTAGAACAGACAGATGTATGGAAAACCACCTTCAAGTAAAAGGAAGGCCTTTTTGAATTGTATGTCATGCCCTTTGGTTTGAAAAATTCTCCAACCACTTTCATGAGGATGATGGACAATATCCTGTGACCATTCTCATTATCATTTATAGCAAGACTTTGCTTGAACATTTGCAGCAAATTCAGCAGGTACTGCACACCCTACGACATCACAAGCTATATGCCAACTTGGAAAAATGCTCCTTCGGCATGGATAGGTTCTGTTACCTAGGCTACAAAATTGATCAACATGGCATACATGTGGATTCAGCCAAGATCCAATTCATCCGTGATTGGCCAGCCCCAACCACACTCACTGAGCTTCAAAGCTTCTTGAGACTTGCCATTTTCTACCACAAGTTCGTGCTGGGATTCTCCCATATTACATGGGCCCTTAGCCAAATAACCAGGGGTTGTGGTAAGGATAAATCTCCGTGGGGCCAGTCCCAACAAAAAAAAATAGATGATTTGAAGAAACACTTGTTCTCAGCCCCAATACTTTCACTACCACACCTGCAATAGCCCTTTGAGATCGAAACAAATGCTTCCGACTATGCGGTGGGCTCTGTTCTCACTCGGCATGGCCACCTCATGGCCTATCATAGTGAGACACTATCAGATGTTTTCCGTAAGTACCCTACTTACGAAAAAGATATGTACTCCATTGTGCAAGCCTTCCGCCAGTGGAGACATTACATTCTTGGGAAGGAGACAATCATCCACACTGATCATAAGCCACTGCAGTTCATGCAAACACAAGTAAAATTGCAGAATGATCACCATCAAAAGTGGTCCACATACTTGCAACAATTCCACCTCAACATCAAGTATAAATCAGGAAGCACCAATCGCATCGCTGATTTCCTCAACAAACCTCCATTCCCAATGCTTGTTTGGTTTATGGACTGCGATTACATTTTACTGACTTCTATCCAAAAAACTATTCTAATATCCACAACGATTTGGCTATCTAAAAGGAACTTATTTCTCAAAAGAAATTTTACCTTTCATAAATGATATATTATGTACAGTTGCCGCATCATTGAGTTGTAGATACCTTACGTTTTTATTTTTCTATGATATAGATTCAAACCAGAATGTCTCTTTTTTATTGAATGGTCTGTCTTCTCATTACCTCTTACCATTAATCATTTTTAGTCCTTTATTTCGTGGGATGTGTGGTACAACGATTTGGCCTGTAATTGTTGACTATGTTTGCTGCTGGAATGACCACTAATTTTCCATTTAATTTTTTACTGCATTTTCTGTTGGAATCACCACGAATTTTTCATTTAATTGTTGACTGTGTCGCTGCTAGAATGACCACGAATTTTCCATTTAATTGTTGACTTCATTTGCTGTTGGAATGACCACGAATTTTCCATTTAATTGTTGATTGTGTTTGCTACTGGAATGAACACGAATTTTCCATTTAATTGTTGACTGCATTTGCTGCTGGAATAACCACGATTTTCCCTTTAAATGTTGACTACATTTTTCTGTTGGAATGAACATGATTTGGACCACAAGTTTTCCTTAAAAGAGTGACTGTGATTTGCCCACTTTTTAGCCTAGCAATTTTCCTTTTGGAAATTGCAACTGTTACTTTACTGCACAATGATTTTCATTTAATACCTGTGTGTTCATATAATTCATTTATTTACTCTTTATTACCTGCATTTCATTAAGACTACAATTCCTTATTTTCCATTTATTACATGCATTCCATTTAATGATGGTGTTTTTTTTTACAAAGCAATTGAATTAACATTTGTATTGGATAACTTCTCTCTTAACCGCCTTTGATCAGTACAACTTTTAATTTGATTTGACAAACCATGTATAATGCACACAGTAGTTGCAACAATGGAAAATATATGTACTTTATACAACAAATGATTAACATATTTAGACAACCTCTTCATTTGTTTAGACAACCCTTTAACTAATTTAGAACAGTCTTGTCCTTTAGTTTTAACATTGATTAAACTGACTTTTAAATAAGAACATGACTTTGTTTATAGTGTTAGTATTGAATTAATTAAGTTGGCTAAATTTGATTTTCATTAAGGTTAAATTGATGATACATTGATGACAATTTATAGATTAATGTCGCTAACAAGCGTGATCATTGCAGCTCGTACATTGATACTATTAATGATTGTTTAGGAGGTTAACTGCTAAGTGGGATGGTATTTAGTTATTAATTTCAGATTTCCAATTTAGATTTAAATTAATGATTAAATGATATTGGTGTATATTGACATAATTGCAATTTAGACTTGTTGAATTTAATGTTAATTTAGAATTGTAAATTGTCGACTAATTGAAATTCGACTTACTATTAGACTGGTAACCGATGTTAAATTAGATGGTCAGTATTGACTATTTTAGACATGATTAACGGTTGGGTTGTTAACGAATTCATGCGTTGGATTTTGTCTTCCCTTGTTGTCATCCTCTTGTGTCTCATTGATCTATTGTCGGGGTTTGGGTGCAGTCTTGTGTCAATTGTTTCGCCTCTTAGCGCGCTGGATTTTCTTGAATCCTTGGTCCCATTAGGATTGTTGAGCCAAGTTTATTGACGTGTCTATCATCTAGGGATGGCATGATTCCTGATGAGGGGATCATAGTGCGCCATATTGGATAGTGGTGAATGATAACTTGACCAGAGTCTATGTCTTCCATGTGAGTGTTGTAAGTTTTCTTTTGGCGCATGGGTTGAATGAATTAATGTGTTTGGTTCACGCGCCTTGAGGTTCCAATATTGATCATCAAGTTCGTTGTGTCAAGATGGGGATGTTGTCTCTTAGCTTGTAGGCATGGTCATGTTTGCGACGGGTGGGTAGTTGTTTCTCCTTGTTGTCCTACGCTTGGTTACCCAGTTTCCCCTATGCCTGAAGTGGAGCCATAGTTGTTTGTTGCCTAGACTACATGCTTGCGTTCTTCGTCAGTGGTGTGGTTAAACTGTTGTTGTCGTCTCCTTCTTTCCAAAAAAAAAAAAAAAAACTTTGCACTTTTTCTTCGCTTGTAGTCGTAACGATGGGGTTGTTACATTTGGTATTAGAGCGGGGTTCAACGCACGACTTGGGATCACTACAAATTTCATTGTTATGATTTAATTATAATGTTTCTAATTGAGTTGACTTGTAGCCATGTAGGTAATCATGGATAGAGGATGTCGTGGAGGCAGACGACGAGGTTCTAGGGGAGAAGGCATGATGCCTCCAACAACATCCATGCCTAAGGGGTCCAACCCCCAGGGAGACGAACAAGTTGTCGGGCAAGAGAAGATAGAAGTGGGTGATGTGGTTTGGTTGATGAGGTATTTTCAGTGGATGTCTGAGGCACCAATAAGATATTTGGAAAGAGATGAGGCCAAGGCACCAACATCCCCTGAGGGTCCACCATGCGCTCTGGATGGTATGGGTAGCATTCATCGTGAACTCAAGAAGGTCAAATTTATCTATTTCTTTGGTGCCCCGGATGATGCAGCCATCAAGACATGGTTGGAGAATATGGTGATGTGCTTTGCACTTCATGACTATACCTCCAACATGAAGGTCTGCATGGCGGTATTTCAACTCAAGGGGAGTGCTCTTATATGGTGGAAGACACTCCTGCCACAAATGAACATGGTCGTTGAAGACATGTCATGGGAACTGTTCGAGGAATGGTTCCAAGAGAGGTACCTATCAGAGGAATTCATTAAGCGTCAACTCAATGAGTTGAATGCCTTATGACAGGGTGGTCCTACGATGCCTGAGCATGAGGCCCATTTTATGGAGCTACTTCAATATGCTTCACATATTAACACTGAGAAACTTAAGGTCAATAGGATTGTGTTCGGCCTTAATGGAAACATATGTGCAAATGTTAGGATTTTGATACCTCAAACCTTGCATGATGCCATTCAGAAGGCCCTCATAGAAGAGGAGGAGCTTATCAGCGGGGGTCAGAGTAGGACTCCAATGAGACCAGCAGGGCAGGTATCATCTGGTGCACAACAGCATAAGACCCAACTAGACATACACTAGGATATCATGGCTTCTAGAGGGTATCCACTTTCACTACACCTTAGCGACTAATGCCTCAATAGTGGACACCTTATCGGGGACCACAACATCATCATCAACATCAATCGCAGCAACAACAATTTAGGCCGGTTAAGTAGAACAAACTAGGATTCCAGGCCGGTGGGCCATCATCTTCTACTTCGAGTACCAGGAGTACTGGACCGAAGAAGGGGTGTTGGACATGTGGAGAGCCACACTACTAGTGTGACTACCCTATGGAGAGGTCTAGAGTGTCTGGATCATCCGGACCAACTACCATGGGAGATTTGGGCAAGGCCCATTGGATTCATGCAGCGGTGAATAACCTCCAGGCAGAGCACTAGTCGACTATGCTCGAGACGTCAGGTACCATCACTGACCAGACCCTGACTATTTTGATAGATCCTAGTGCTACCGAGAGTTTCATTTCTGGTGTAGCACTAAAAAGGATTAAGGTAAAGGAAGTTGAACAGGATGAGTTTATCATCGTAGAGATGGCTTCTGGAGCCAAACAGAAGGTTGGAGGAAATGTTATGGGATGCAACCTCAACTTGGGAGATTTTGTCACAAGGGCCAACCTGTACATCACGATCTTAGGATCTTATGATGTCGTGATTGGTATGGACTGGTTGGAATCGCATGAGGCGATAATCAACTGTAAGACAAAACGGTTGACCTCGGTCGATGATGAGGGAAAAAGACTCGTGATTATAGGTTGGAACTAAGGAGTTTCCCTGAGGTTCATCTCTTCCTTGTAGCTATGGAAGAGCATGTGAAAGGGGTGAAAGCTTTATACGATCCTTGCATTAAATGAGAAGGGAGTAGTGGAAGGTCTAGAAAACCTTCTGGTGGTGAGAGAGTTTTCACACGTCTTTCTGGAGGAGTTACCTAGGATGTCGCTAGAGAGGGAATTGGAGTTTACTATAGACCTAAAACCGGGGAATGAACCGATAGCTAGAATGCCTTATCGGATGTCAACCCTGGAGTTACAGGAGTTGAGAATTCAACTGAAAGAATTGTTGGACCTGGGACTGATATGTCTGAGTGTGTCACTGTGGGGGGAACCTATTATTTTCATACAAAATAAGGATGGGTCATGGATGCTCTACATTGTCTACCATCAATTGAATAAGGCAACGATCAATAATCAATATTCGTTGTCAAGGATTGATGATTTGTTTTATCAAATGAAGGTTGTGATGGTGTTCTCAAAAATTGATTTGCAATCAGGGTATCACTAGTTACGGATCAAGGAGGATGACATCCTTAAGACCTCCTTTAAGACGAGGTTTGGACATTACGAGCTTACTTTTTTACTGTTTGTACTGACAAACGCCCCAGGGGTATTTATGAGTTTGATGAATGGGGTGTTCCGCGAGTACTTGAACAAGTTCATCCAAGTATTCATTGATGATATTTTGATTTACTCTTGGATGACAGAGGAGCATGACGAGCACTTGTGCTTGGTACTACAGTGTCTGCGAGAGCACAAATTGTATGGGAAGTTGTCCAAATGCTCATTTTATCAATCGAAGGTTTACTACTTAGGGCATGTCATCTCCGACAAAGGTATCGTCATGGATATAACAAAGTTCAAGGCTATTATGGAATGGCCTGCACTGACGAACATCCTGAAAGTACTTAGCTTCATGGGTTTAGCAGGATACTATTGACGGTTTGTCAAGGGATTTTTGAAGTTAGAAAATCCAATCATGGAATTACAGAAGAAAAACAAGAAGTTTGTTTGGACCGAGAAATGTGTGATATCATTTCGGAGGCTCAAGGAGCTCTTGACAACAAAACCGATCCTAAAGGTCCCTGACATGGATGCAAACTTCTTGGTATGCACTAACGCATCCAAGGAAGGCTTAGGCAGAGTCTTGATGCAAGACAGTCAAGTGATTTCTTACATCTCGAGGAACTGATAAGGCATGAGGATAACTACGCGATGCACGATTTGGAGTTGTTAGCCATCGTTTATGCCTTGAAGGTTTGGAGACACTACCTTGCTGGACAAAAATTTGAACTAAAGATGGACCACTGTGGACTACAACACATCTTTACGCAAAGCGACTTGAACGCACGACAACGACGTTGGTGAGAATTGCTTAACGAGTATGACTTCGATATTACTTACATAAAAGGAATAGTGAACCGAATGGCAGATGCATTGAGTCAAAGACCATGCATTTTTTTGGTGTTGCCTCTTCAGATGAATATACGTGAAAATATTCTGACTTTATAGTGTGACGATGAATGGTACAAAGAGTTCGAGGGTTTTATTGGACAAAACACAATGATGGTACCAAGATTTGAAGGATTTACGTTTGAGGATGATGGATTATTGAGGTTGCAAAATTAGATTTACATACCACTGAACGATGAGTTGAGGAGCTTGATCCTAAGAGAGGCTCATATAGCAGTATACATGCCTCACCCCAGAGTCACGAAGATGAGGGCGGACCTTAAAACCTTATTCTTATGGAAGGGAATGGAGGAAGACATAGTCAACTATGTGGCCAAATGTCTAGAATGTCAATAGGTAAAGGCTGAACATAGACACCCAACAAGATTACTACAACCACACGCTATTCCAGAATCGAAATGGGAGGTTATTTCGATGGATTGTATTGTTGGGTTCCCACTGACAGTAAGGAGACACGACTCAATTTTCGTAGTAGTAGAGACTCTGACAAAGAGTGCTCACTTTATTCCTATGTGTACAACGTATCAAGCACCTGACATAGATAGATTTTTCATCAGTGATATTTGGAGGCTGCATGGCATGCCTAAGAGGATTATATCCGATCGAGGATCGGTGTTTACTGGATTATTTTGGACGAGTTTCCAAGAGGCCTTGGGAACCCAACTTAAATTCAGTACTGTGTATTACTCAAATATTGATGGGCAGACTGAACGAACAAAACTTACCTTGGAGGACATGTTGCGCATGTATGTGATGGACCAACCAAAGCATTGGGAGGAATTCTTTCCTCTGATAGAATTCGCTTATAACAAGAGTTACCAAAGCACCATTAAGATGGTGCCTTTCAAGTTTCTTTACGAGAGACCGTGTCGGACACCTTTGAGTTGGGATCAGTTTTAGAAAAGGGCCATGGTAGGACCAAAAGAGATCCAAGAAATTGAAGAGAAAATGAAAACAATAAGGCGAAGGATTAAATAAGCGTAGGATCGGTAGAAGAGTTATGTCGATGCACACTGTGTCAATTGTAGTTACAAGGTTGGCGGTCGAGTCTTCTTACAGGTAAAACCGCATAAGCTTTTGATCAGGTTTGGAAAGGGAGATAAACTCTCTCCTAGGTTTGTGGGACCTTTCGATATTGTGGAGAGGAAGGGGCTCGTGGCCTATCGACTAGCCTTGCCTGATTCTTTGAGGTATATGCATGATGTTTTTCACGTATCTTTTTTGAGGAATTATATTAGTGATCCTACACATGTTATTGACATGAGTTCCTTACAGGTATCAGATGAGGGGGTGCTCACGGTTGAGCCGATCCGCATCTTGGATCATCGTATTCAACAACTATGACATCGAATAGTAGATCAGGTCAAGGTCCAGTGGGACAACTATAGTCCACACTCAGCGACCTGGAAGGACGCATATGATATGCACCATCAGTTTCCATTTTTGTTTGATAGATAGACTTATGATACAGTTATACACTTTATTTTGACACTTATATGCTGTGAAACTTCAAGATGAAGTTTAGACCAAGAGGGGGTGTATGTAACATCCTTCCCTTGCATGCACTGAACAAACTTATTCTTTGAGGACACTTGCTCGCAAGTGATTCAGATTATGATACTTTTGGGCATTTGATTATGATTATGAGGCATTGTTAATTGATGAAATTTTATTATGTTGCATTGACATAGACAAGTTATATTGACTCGATGTTCTTGAGTGTGTATGATTTTGGACCTCGAGGATGCAGAGGCATCGATGGAACCCCTTGGACTCTGGATCGAGTCGGGGAGTGAACCATTGGGGTTTGATTGTTTTATATTTGATATTAGTGCATCTGATTAGATGACATGATATGGATATATTTTTGACATGATTCGTTGATGATGTAGGCTGATGATAGCTTACCAACCAGACTCACATGTGGAGTAAATGGGTCACACATGACTACCAGAGATGTTGAGGGAGAGGTGTGGACAACCACCCTGCTACAACCTACTAGCACTCTCGTCGTGGCTCGAACTGTAGGTTAACTATTACCTAGTTCGAGGAGACCCATGATTCCATGAGGGTCGACTGCAATAGTCGCTCATGATCATTCTAAGGGGCATGCAATAAGGCAGGGGCCTTATTCCTTAGAGGCCCTTAGTCTCCCACAAGATCACCTGGCGGAGTATTGACTCTAGGGGTTTTTGATGTCTACCAAGTCAGTCAAGAGGTGAGTGGCACCCTTGGAGCACGTGATGCGTCCTGAAGGGCACGTCGCATAAGAAAAATGGAAAGAGGCAAGTGGCACCCTTGGAGCACATAGTGCGTCCTGAAGGGCATGTTGCGCAAGAGAAACAGAAAGAGGTGAGTGGAACCCTTGGAGCACCTAGCGCGTTCTGAAGGGAACGTCGCATTGTTAATTAATAATTGGATAAACCTAGATGGCTTTAGGATGAATAACGGGTTAAGGAAGATTTAAAACCTTTCCCCTAATAAAATTTTGCCCAACCTAGAAAAATAAAGTCTAGGTCTAAATTATACTTGTCATAAAAAAATTATCTATTTATTTAAAAAAATAAAAAAATATATATTAAAATAAAAATAAAATAAATAATAATGATAATATTCATTAATCTTGTGAAAAGAAGGGGCTAAACAATTAAATTGATTTATAAAAATCTTTTGGGATAAAATTTAAAAAGGGGAAATAATTGTTTTACTATATTATGCTAATTAAAAATTTATTCATTAAAAATAAAAAGGGAAAAGGGTAAGTTTCTGCACATGCCTTTTTGAGTTTAAATAAAAAAGGGGAAAGAGGGAAATCTAAAATAATTAGGAAACTAAGAAAAAGAGGGAAACATAAAAAGAATGGGAAACACAAGGAAAAAGCAGATAGTCTAACTTAGTAAGGTATCTAACATTTAAGAACTTTCTAATTTAAACTCAACTAGTAAATTAATAAGGGGGAAAGCCATTAAAACTTGTGAGGGGCTATGGGGACACCTAGGAGAGATTCTAGGAGTGCCTTTATTTGAGTGAGGGAAATAGGGGTAATTAATTAATTAATGAAATTAATTTATGGAGGAATGAAGGGGATGGGTGACACTTGTACGGGGAGGATTTTTATGAATTAAATTATTAAACTTTAAATTAAATGGGATTTTGGGAAAGTAAGGGACTTCGAAACTCTATATAAAGGAGGGAGGATAAGGATGATGGATCTCTTATGTTTGTGTAACGTAATATTGCAGAAATTTATACTTGATTGACTTATCTTGTGGGGGTTGGGATACCCAGCTCAGTGAGGAGTGGTAGCTTGACCTTGCAAGGCGAGCTGGGAGCTAGTTGATTCTTTGGTTAGTGTGAGTGGCCCCTTTATGGCTCAGGGGGCTAAGGGGGAAGAAGAGTACCCCTAGAATTATCTAGGAGGTACCGATGAAGTCTCATCGGTCACCAAGTGGCAGTTGCACGGAGCGCATGGGACATCAACTCAGAGCGGGCATTTGGGCAGCGGTACGCTTCCTTTATTTCAACGTGGTATATTGTTAGTATGATTTATGCTTTCAGTTCTGTATGCTTAATCAAGTAAAGAATATGATAATCTTAGCGTTCTAGTTGATGACTGAAATTTCCCCATAGACTTATCTTGATGTTGATTGATTTCCCATGGCCTTCGATCCCTGCATGTCTTGACCATTTTGAGGTTTATTGATTGTGATGACCGCGGTTTATTTTTTCCTTCATCCCTAGATCATCATTATGTGCCTGAGTAGTCGGCCAGGAGCCTGATATACGGTTGTCGCTTCGACGTTAATAGACCTATGGATCTCAACACCCCTCTTTTCTATGTGTGGATGATGAGCGAAGGATGTTCCTATCAACCGTATACCTCTATTGTTAGTCCTTGGCTGATTGTTTGTCTGTTCCTTGGCAGATAAAATCTCTGTGATCATTTCAATGACATTTCCCATTGGATCTTTGTGTTTCTCTTACTGTTGTCTGTGTTTTATTTTTTTATTTGTCAACATTATTACACTAATCCCAGCGCTTGTTTAGTTTATGGACTGCGATTACATTTTACTGACTGTTATCTRGAAAACTATTCTAATATCCACAATGATTTGATTATCTAAAAGGAATTTATTTCTCAGAAGAAATTTTACCTTTTAGAAATGATATATTATGTACAGTTGGCACATCATTGAGCTGTAGATACCTTACACTTTTATTTTTATATGATTTAGATTCGAATCAGAACGTCTTCTTTTTATTGAATGGTCTGTCTTCTCATTACCTCTTACCATTAATCATTTTTATTCCTTTATTTCCTGAGATGTGTGGTACAATGATTTTCCCTTTAATTGTTGACTGTGTTGGCTGTTGGAATGACCACGAATTTTCAATTTAATTGTTGACTGCATTTGTTGTTCGAATGACCACAAATTTTCCATTTAATTGTTGATTGTGTTTGCTGCTGCAATGAGCACAAATTTTCCATTTAATTTTTTACTGTGTTGCTGCTGGAATGACCAGGAATTTTCCATTTAATTGTTGATTGAGTTTGTTGCTGGAATGACCATGAATTTTCCATTTAATTGTTGATTGTGTTTGTTGCTGGAATGACCACGAATTTTCCATTTAATTATTGATTGTGTTTGTTGTTGGAACGACCACAATTTTTCCATTTAATTGTTGACTGTGTTTGTTGTTGGAATGACCATGATTTTCCCTTCAAATGCTGTCTGTGTTTTGCTGTTGGAATGACCATGATTTGGACCACGAGTTTTCCTTGAAAGAGTGATTGTGATTTGCCCACTTTTTACCCTGGCGATTTTCCTTTTGGTAAATCCAATTGTTACTTTACTGCATGACGATTTTCGTTTAATACCTATGTGTTCATCTAATTCATTTATTTACTCTCTATTACCTGCGTTTCATTGAGACTACAATTCCTTATTTTTCATTTATTACCTGTGTTCCATTTAATGATGGCGTTTTGTTTTACACAATAATTGAATTAGCATTTGTATTGGATAGCTTCTCCCTTAACCACCTTTGATCAGTACGAATTTTAATTTGATTTGACAACCCATGTATAATGCACACAGTAGTTGCAACAATGGAAATTATATTTACTTTATACAACAAACAATTAGCATATTTAGACAACCTCTTCATTTGTTTAGACAACCCTTTAACTAATTTAGAACAATCTTGTCCTTTAGTTTTAACATTGATTAAACTGAATTTTCAATAAGAATGTGACTTTGGTTAGAGTGTTAGTATTGACTTAATTAAGCTGGATAAATTTGATTTGCATTAAGGTTAAATTGATGATACATTGATGACAATTTATAGATTAATGTCCCTAACAAGCATGATCATTGTAGCTCGTACATCAATACTGTTAATGATTGTTTAGGAGGTTAATTCCTAAGTGGGATGGTATTTAGTGATGAATTTCAGATTGCCAATTTAGATTGTCATTAATGATTAAATGATATTGGCGTATATTGACTTAATTGCAATTTAGACTTGTTGAATTTAATGTTAATTTAGAATTGTAAATTGTTGACTAATTGAAATTTTACTTACTATTAGACTGGTAACCGATGTTAAATTAGATGGTCAGTATTGACTATTTTAGATGTTATTAATGGTTGGGTTGTTGACGAATTCATGCATTGTCTTGCGTCTTCCCTCGTTGTCGTCTTCTTGCATCTCGTTGACCTATTGTTTGGGTTTGGGTGTAGTCTCGTGTCAATTGTTTTGCCTCCTAGTGCGATGGATTTTATTGATGCCTTGGTCCCTATAGGATTGTTGCACAAAGGTTATTGATGTGCCTATCATCTGGGGACAACATGATTCCTGATGAGGGGATCATGGCATGCCCTATTGGATAACGTTGAATGATAACTTGGTCGGAGTCAGTGTCTTCCATATGAGTGTTGTCGAGCATTGTAAGTATGCTTTTGGATCATAGTTTGAACAACTCAATTTGTTTGGTTCACACGCCTTGAGGTTATAGTATTGATCATCAAGTTCATTGTGTCAAGATGGGGATGTTGTCCCTTAGCCTGTAGGAGTGGTCATGTTTGCGTTGGGTGGGTAGTCATTTCTCCTTGTTGTCCTACACTTGTTTCGCCCAGTTGCCCCTATGCCTAGAGTGGATTCATAGTTGCTTGTTTCCTGGACTGCATGCTTGCATTCATCTTCAGTGGTGTTATTAAACTATTTTCGTCTTCGCCTTCTTTCCAAAAAAAATAAAAATCTTTGCACTTCTGCTTCGCTTATAGTCGTAACGATGGGGTTGTTACACGATCACATCGACTGACTCATCTTCTGCTCCAATTGAAGCTGACAAAGCCACCTAGTTCATTGAGAAGATCTAGTACATCCGCCAATAGGTTGAGGATATCCTAAAGAAGTCCAATGACAAGTACAAGCAACGCCATGATCAACATTGGGTGCCACATAAGTTTCAAGTGGGTGATTAAGTTTGGTTGCACTTGCAGAAAGAACGCCTTACAAGACCCCATCGGAAGCTTATTCCTATAATGACCCAATTTCAATTAACATTTAAAAATTCTACCAAATGTACAGTAATTCCTACTAGGTTTATAAAGAAGAATAATTCCAAATTTACTTAACACTTATGCATGAAAAATTTATCAATGAATAATAAATCTACTTAAACAATGGATAAATTGGAATCAAATACCTTAACTCTGATGCTAAAAATTCCTTCCTTTTGTCCGCAGTTTACTTCCTTCCCGCTTCCTTAGAGCACTACCCAAAACCAACCTCCCTGCCGACTAGTTAACTCCTAGCCCTAGGATATCAACGGATATCCTAGCCCTCCGTGCCCAAAACCCACAGCAACCCCGGTCCACTGTGTCAATGCCAATCACAAAATTCCTCCCTCTCTGCAATACTCAGAGCTCCCCCAAAATCCATGGCCAACTCCCCCGTAGAATCCCTCCCCTTCCCACTCCTTCCCCTTCCTTATCCCTCCTTCACCGACTCCCCCCCGCATTTACCTCCTCACCTAACTCCTTTATTACCCTTATCCATTCCCATTAATTCTTTTATCTTCTCGAGATTCTTATTTTATCCCTTTAGGGATACATAACTTAATTTAATATTATATTTTATTATCCACCTTTTATTTAATACTTTATTAATTAATTAATTAATTAATACTTAAATTAATCATTAACCATCATGAATAACTATTTTAATAATAATCAATTAGAAATGTTATTTTAAGACATAAATATAGTTTAGCTAATCTTTTAGGATTATATTATTAAATTAATTATTCTTAATAATCAAGGGTCGTTACATACACCCACCCTTCAGGAAACTTCGTCCGGAAGTTAAGGTATCTTATGGTACAAAGAACAAGAACATGGTTCACACATTCATAACAAGTAACCGACATTATTAGTAAGTAAGTCAAGAAAAATCATACATACTAGTGTATATGTACAAGAATTGCATGTGTAGCTAGTACATACAATTCTCGTGCATGTACTAATAATCAAACTGTCATCGTTTAGTAATTTATGTATGCATACAATCCAGTCAGCAAGACTAGTCTTTTATAAAAGGAAACAATCAATTAATTGTGTGAGAAATCCTTTAATTACAATTAACTGGTTCAATAATTTATTTTAAACAACTGTGGTTTAGTTACATAATAATGAATATTCATTTATACACATTTTTCTTCATCAAATCCCACCACAAGACAGCTCTCCATATAGTCTCAACTATTCTACTCATCCTTCCTCCCTAACCTACTTCCAACTCCATTCCTATCCGTCCTCTGCTAGACTATCTTGGACCGTTAGCTATACTAACCTAACTCCAAATAGAACCCATAAGTGGAAGTGTCGCTATCTTGAACAAGCTTCCCTAGCAAGCAACTGACAGTCATCATCACATTACCTGGGGAGCGTGACCAGCACCGTTCTCCCATGACTTCAGGTTTTGGAGGATACACAGTGGGAAATGCCTCCACCTCTCCTAATCAGATCTAGGGTCCACCCCTACGATGGCCCACCCTAGAATGGAGGATACACGGTGGGAAATGCCTCCCCCCTCCTAACAGGACCAAGGTCAACACCCTATAATGGAATATACAGTGGCACCATTTTGCTGGAGGTTTTGTCATTGTTTATTCGGTTTTGGGTAGTGTCATTACCTGAAATCATGCATTGATCCACATATCATAGCAATGCATCCAAACCAATATAAATTTCCAAATACAATATTCATACCATAATGTTTCTCGGTCAGTGGTCCTGATATACACTTTCGTCATTATTATCCCTTGGCTATTTCATAGCCCATAACCTGCAGATTAGTCTGTAACACAAACTCATACATTTCTATGCATTATCATCATGTAATTGCATACTAGCATCATTTCACTTTGGTATCCATGTACCGATAAGTTAACATCAAGTTTTCCAATTAGAAAATAGATCTCATAATATCCCATAATTCAATTTCGACACCCATTCACAAGATTATCATTTACTCAAACTAGATTGCATAGTATCCACATCATCCTAATAGCATTTAAACATTCATTAATTTCTTCATTCTCACAATGTGTCACATCATATACATCATCATCAGTAACATTTAAACATTCGTAAAGTTTACATTCACATAATAGATTGCATTACATACATCATCATCAATAACATTTAATCATTTATAAAATTCAC
>JASDQU010013122.1:287728-322639 GCA_032191745.1 Picea mariana | reverse complement strand
TCATGCCTTCCAACCATGCTTCCGTGCGTTCACTGGCACGACCTCTGGCAAACTCTGAAAGTTGGATCTTTTGCAACTCTCACGTGATGTCTTCAGGTGGAGGTCCTCCCCCTGAATCCCTTGACGCTTCTGGATTACCCGTTCCAGATAGTGGGGGTTCCACTTCAGTCCCTGCCGGTTGTCGCCCCTTTAAAGTCTCGTTAATGGCTTCCAACGAGCGTAGTATGAGGGCTAGTTCAGGCGATGGTGGTGGTGGTGTTGGTGGTGTTGGAGGTGCTTGCGACGACTCTCCCCTGCCTCGACTCCCTCGAGTCCTGACCATCCTGTGTGCTTTGACCTGCATCAACCAAAGTTGTCAGGGTGAGTTCCAGGATGTTTTAAATTAGTGCTACTAAACTTTATAAATAGGGTTAGGCGTAAGTTTTCTTTACTTGTCTGTAAACAAGCATTACTCCATTAGGGGATTGGCTAGGTTAGGCTTAGGTTTAAGAATATAAGCTTCGTTTCTTGCCCCTATGAAAATAACTATTGGTTCCTTTTCCCTGTAGCTACGCTAGCTTTGTGCCTTACTCGCCACTTCCTAGGCTTACTCTCCTAGTGCATATGCCGCCTCGTTCCCACTTGTCCTAGTCTGAGCCCTTTTAATTTACACTTACAACTTGACTAAAAATGACTTCCGTCCTTATGTTTATTAATTTACGCTGAGAGGCATACACCTATCGACAATGGGCACAATTAATGATCTTTTAATCTTATTTAACCTTAAACCATTATCTAAAAGCTATGCATTGAAGATGTTGGCATATTCTTAGTCGTCCTCCAAAATCAATGGGTTAGATTTATTGGTCATAACTTTCTCGCATTTATCAGGGTATCCCTTAGCATGTTTACTCTCCTTTTTTTTTAAACATTTACCTAATCACATTAAAAATGCTGTAAGGTTATATAATTATCATGTTTAATGATTAAATAGGATTAAACTGCGACAACTGAATAATCGTCCACAACCGCCCGCCACATTTCGGTGTTCACCAGTGCTATGTACCTTTGGACATTACTGTTCTTCTTAAGACGCCGCGTTGAGCACATACGTCCCTTTGTGGGATCCTCCATTTACGTCTTTGGCACTTGATAGCTTGGCATGTGACCTGTATGGCTCTAAAAAGGTGCTTGATAGCTTGGCATATGGTCTTGGGTATGATAGTTAAAGTATTTAAATGTTAAATTAATTGTAAAAGAAACAACGCATGGCGCGTTGGTAGGGCGGCCATTGTCAAAGCTTTGCATGGTGGGGATGTCCGGGGTTCAAATCTCACGGACTCCATTTAAATTTATACTTATCCTTATTTTATTCGAACTTAACTAATATTTTAATAATCTTTTAATGAAATTACTAAAGTTAATTAGTTTAATTATTAATGCAAAGTTAAACTATATTAATTAAACTTTATTAATTTAACAAGTATACTTTATTTTTATTTTTTCTCAGGGGAATCGGTAACAACGGTAGTATTGTGCTCGCGTGACACGGGGTCGAATCCTATCGACTGCCTTATAACCCCTGGGGAGAAATGCACATCCCGCAAGCACGCCCTCCAGGTAAAGCGGGGTGAGAATCGACCTTGAGACCTCCTTTTTACATAGTTCCTGCCATTTACACGGACTTGCCAATCGGTCTACACCCCTACGGGAAACAAGTATACTTTATTGTTTATACATTATTTTTTTTAAATAATTACGCTAGTGTAAATTCAAATTATAACACTAAAATTTTAAAATAATAAAAAAAAAAGAAATTTATTTATTTGGAATGAAAATTTATTTATTAAATAAAAGGCATTATCTGGTAGCCTTTAAGGTTGGGCTCGGCATGAAGCCCACATGCCCATCCTCYGGCTCTCAGTGCCAAACACCTGTCTCTTTGACCCTTCCTCTACYGCCTCTCGCCTCTTTCCTCGGCTCCCTCACAATGCTTTTGCATTCTGTAACATGGGCGCTCCTCCCATTCATTCTATTCACTTCCGTTGGCATCCATTTTTCTCCAAGCTTTGGTTGGTCATGGCGTTCCATGAAGAATTGCATCCATATGTGGAGCTTGTTCCCAAAATCGGCCTCCATTTTTCATTTGGGTCATTGGTTATTGCAGATTTCCTCACCTGGGTCCTAGAGTTGAGGCCATTTCGTAGAGATTTTATTGTACTAATTGTCTATTGTTTGATCTGTAATGGCTTGTGAGCTAAGAGACTAACGGTATGGACCTTAGTGCGTACATGGTAACCCTTTTGGAGCATAGTTTGCTGGAGGATGTGAGTCAACCGACAAATTCGTTATTCTGGCCTGCTCAGCCCGTCAATGCTCAACTAGATTGCAGGTACTTCAACAATCCTCATTTCCCTAATGGACCCATTTCCAGCATATTTAATAGTGTACGCTGATCCAGGTTGCTGGTAACTAAGATACTGTTGTGCATCTTCCAGATACTCTGAGATAGAATAGTCCCATTGGCTAGCACGATCAGCCACATTCTTCTCTGAACCGTCACAAATCCAAGCATGGAGACCGTCTGTGATAGAGAGACTAAAGTGGGTTGGGAACCATGTACTCTTGACGTATATGACATCCCTGTTTGCACCGTTGGCTTCTATACGAACGCAGGTATCCGTGCTGGCCGCCATGTCTGTGCGCGAGGGTTTCGATATTTTTAGTTAGATTCTTCAAAGATCTGCATCCGCTCTGTTAGTCAATTTAGTGGCTTGATTTGGCGGGGAGTTTGGCCGAGTTTTTTTTTAATATAAGTGGTAATTTTTGAGAGATTCTGAGAGTGGGCGCACAGGCGGAGCCGCGAAGGGTTATTACGGAGCTTCAAATACATTTCTCGCTTAGAAGCATTCACCAAGTTCAACCGCCTCCATATTTAAGGTCCCGAGAAAAAATGCACAGTGCTTTGCCGCCTGTGTCATGTAGCGGTTCGTTTATTCAATTTTTCCTTTTTTGTTCCTCAAGGAGACTGCAAAAAGTTGGTTTGAACTTACACAAAACTGCACCATCCTACCCAGCGGTGGAATTTTTGAGCCCAATTACCATGGTGCATTTTCTGAGATAGCTCCTTCATTAATAATTGTTTATGGTTATAACAGGTTCTCCGAAGTTATTCAGATTACAAAGGCAATCAACGTAAACCAGACATGCAAGAGAAAAATGACTCAAAATGTGTGCTGGCATAAGCATTGGAGGATAACGAGGGTTCAAAGCGTGGATGCCCAACATTACTAATGGGTTACTGCTACCAAAGAATATAGATATGGGTTAGCTGGGTTTTCAACAAACGCCATCCACTGATTCGCTGCTTGGTATGGTTCAGGTTTATTCCTACCAGAAATGCCTTCTACAACATTGTACAAGAAGGAAGCCGTCGCGTGGCCAAAATTGTAAATCGCAATGAACCTGGTATGTGCCTGTTACACGTTCCTGAATGCCTATTCTCTATTAATGTCTTGTTTTTAGGAGAGGTTTCCACTGATTTCCTTATCCGATTTCCTTTTGTTTTTATCTGATTTTACCTATAATATTTAATTTTCATAATGAATGGAGTAGAAGTTAAGCTTAGCAGACTATTGGAATGCTTACCGTACGTCAATTTTGAGCTCAGCTCAGCCTAGAAGAAAGGCATATGAAAACGGCCAATGTTTCCGCAAGAAACTGGTTCACATTTTTTTGATTCAATAGTAATCCTAAAATGGTAAAAAGTTCATAACTGAGATATATTAGTGTGGAAATCAATATCATCCTAATAGTTTTCGCCCTGATTAGTTGGTTTAATGGTAAAATGGTCCAAGTTATTTGATTCAATGGTAATCGTAAAATGGTAAAAAGTCCTGAAAATTGGCACTGGGATATATTGATGTGGAAGATGTTTATGAATGAGTAATCATTAAATTTATCTAAATGATTTGTAGTTTTTTTTTTTTTTATATTATTACTTTCTTTTAAAAGGCTTTTATCGTTTAGCCTATGTCTGGAAAAAATATTTTACAAAATTTAAATGCATACTTGAAACTATTTTCTATTTACATTCGTGGTAATTTATCTATAGCTATATATATGCATTTAATAGCATACAATTCTATTTTCCTATGTTTTACCTATTGTTTTTCTTAATATTCTTTTTACGGTCTAATTCCATTTCTCATGTTTTGTTTGCAGGAGTTAAGTGTGGCTAGAGTTTTTCTCCAAAAGAATGTACAAATAAAAACTAATTGTACAAATAAACTACCCCTTATTTAGGCCCTCGGTTCCAGATTTGAACCAGGGCTCTGATACCAAATGTAATGACCCGATTTCAATTAACATTTAAAAATTCTACCAAATGTACAGTAATTCCTACTAGGTTTATAAAGAAGAATAATTCCAAATTTACTTAACACTTACGCATGAAAAATTTATCAATGAATAATAAATCTAATTAAACAATGGATAAATTGGAATCAAATACCTTAACTCTGATGCTAAAAATTCCTTCATGTTGTCCGCAGTTTGCTTCCTTCCCGCTTCCTTAGAGAACTACCCAAAACCGACCTCCCTGCCGAATAGTTAACTCCTAGCCCTAGGATATCAACGGATATCCTAGCCCTCCGTGCCCAAAACCCCCAGCAACCCTGGTCCACTGTGTCAATGCCAATAACAAAATTCCTCCCTCTCTGCAATACTCAGAGCTCCCCCAAAATCCATGGCCAACTCCCCCGTAGAATCCCTCCCCTTCCCACTCCTTCCCCTTCCTTATCCCTCCTTCACCGACTCCCCCCGCATTTACCTTCCCACCTAACTCCTTTATTACCCTTATCCATTCCCATTAATTCTTTTATCTTCTCAGGATTCTTATTTTATCCCTTTAGGGATACGCAACTTAATTTAATATTATATTTTATTATCCACCTTTTATTTAATACTTTATTAATTAATGAATTAATTAATACTTAAAATAATCATTAACCATCATGAATAACTATTTTAATAATAATCAATTAGAAATGTTATTTTAAGACATAAATATAGTTTAGCTAATCTTTTAGGATTATATTATTAAATTAATTATTCTTAATAATCAAGGTTCGTTACAATTCCACTCCATTATGAGCCATACACCATCACCAAGTTCGTGAGGGATAATTATTTTGAGCTCAACATTCCTCCTTTCCTTGGCCTGTACCCAATGTTCATCGTGGATCTCCTTCGCCCTTATTTCCCACCATTATTGGACACCTTAGACATAGAAGAGCAACTGACACTAACAGAGCTCATCCCCAACTACATACAATAGGCATATAGAGATCAGATTGTGGAAACATAGATCAAGGGCACTTGACAACAAAGGATCCATCTTTATCAAGTCGTCAAAGTAGGGCAGCTTTTGCACCAAGGCAAGTGGCTCACCCAGGGCCAAATTCAACAGAAATTTCCTCATCTGATGGGGGAAGTCAACGCAATGGAGAAAATTTCTTCCTAAGGATGGAGGATTGATCTAGTTGGATATCGGTGGCCACCCACCGCTTCCAACTGGCTCAAAACACTTTTCTAACAATTTTGACCATTTACTATTTTTAGCAGTTTTAACTTTCAGGGCCATTTTGAGGGCCTAAATGAAGGTTTTTCAGGATAGATCTTCTCAATGATAGTCGAAGGCATGATTGAGCCCCCAAAATGAAACTCCTTTAAGATACCTTTCCAACAGGCTATCATATTCCTAAAACAGAGATCGTATGCAAAAGTTTCAACCCCGAGAAGTTGATGTACTAACTTACCCAAACGAGGCCCACATGATTTTTGGCACTTCATCTCCTAGGGTTAGGTTTTTGGATGTCTAGGGTTTTCGGGATTCCCTTTTATTTTAAAAATTCCTTCAGAGCCTCATTGTAATGATCTTCTTGCGAATGAGCATTGCCATCACATCTCTTCTCAGAGATAAGCCACCACCATTCTAGCAAGCTTGTTTCCACTGCATTTTACAGTTTCAGCTTATTTCCTTATTGAATACAAAACAAGTTTTACTGTATCTTTGTTATTTTTGTTTATCACCTGTTAATAATCTATAGTCATTTTGTTCTTCTTATAAAATATGAATTAGTGGTATCAGAGCAGTCTGCTCCTTGTCGTCTTAATGCATGTCCCCAACGAGGTCAAAGTACAATGAACTGGGTCTCGAGCTTGTTTCTCTTGAGGACAGAATCTCTCACACACCCAAGTGACCTCTCATGGAAGGAGAAAATAAATATGACGTGATAGGATATCCTTTCAAACTGTTGATTGAGCAATCCCTCACACAACAAAGGAACAAGATGATAAATAGTTTCAAGCAAATCCTTCAACAGCTACCAACATGCAACGCATATTCTTTGAACGGAGGTGCCACCCCCTTCAAGGTAAAAACAAACTTCAATATTCCTATATTTGAAGGTCAGATAGACGTAGATGTTTTAGAAAAGTGGTTGAATCTACTAGAAGGGTATTTTTTTGTCCATAACTTTTTGAATAGAGAAAAGATTACTTTTTCACTCCTCAAATCCGTTCCCCACATCAAAGATTGGTGGGAAACTTTCTGTGAGCAAAAGGAAAGAGAGGAATCCTCACTATTTATAGTCATGACCACCTAGGATTCCTTCAGGGATTCTATTAAGGAACAATACTACCTTTTCAGAAGTTATGACGACTTGTATACCAAATGGACCACACTGTGGAAAGAAAGAGACCAAGCAGTGCCAGATTTCACGAATATATTTCATACCTTGCACACCAAGATGGGTATCAAAGATTCGGAGTGACATACGGTGCTCAAGTATCATGATGCTCTGCATAGATACATCCAGACCGAAATGGAATTTTTGGACATCTCATCCTTGGGCGTGGCCTACCGATATGCCGTCAAAATCATGCAGAAGCTAAAACAAAAGACGTGGCAATATGGGCCTGGGAACCCCTTACAAAAAAATCTAGGAAAGGGTCGCCCCAACCCACAAAACAAAGGACAGAGAAAATATGGATAGTATCAGTACAACCAATCCAATCCGCAAGAAAATAAATACATCAAAAAGAAAAAGAAATATATCGAGAAGTGGTGCGACTTCCATAAGATACCTTGGCATAAAATTGTTGACTGTCGCTCAAAGAAGTCATTGATGGTCGAAGTGAAAGCCTATTAATCAGATGCAGGTTTAGACTCTGACCCAGAACCAAAAAGGGGAAGACAGATCATTGATGTGGAACCTAGTTCCACCGTTGCTACCACCAAGAGCTAGCTTGGTGAACCAGACGAGCGAGAAGAAAGAGAATGCCTCTTCCATTCACAGATGTGGGTAAAAGGCACCCTACTGCACTTCATCATGGATAGATGTATCTAGAATAAAATCATCTCAGCAGAGGTTGTCAAGCGGCTGGCCCTGCCAACAACACCACACCCATAACCCTACACCTTTGGATGGCTCCGCCAAGGAAGCGATCTCCGCATCATCCAACAGTGTCGACTATCGTATGAAATCAATCCCTTCAAAGATGAGGTATTGTGTGATGTTGCTCCTCTCTAAGTTTGTGATGTTCTTTTTGGACAACCTTATTTATGGAAACGTCATGTTGTATATGAGTCTAGGACTCGTAGTGTTATTATTACTTTGAGCAGTAAATTGTATAGGATACTCGAGGCAGTCCTGCCTAGTGATATTTCCTTGATCTCTGCTAAGAAATGCAGGAAGGTCATCTCTCAGACAGGGAAGTTTTTATTCTTCGTGATTCTCTCTCAGAATATGCAAAATACAACAGCCACATCTAGGGTCTCTATGACCGACCTCTCCACATAGCAGAAGCAAGTAGATAAGGTCATGTAAGAATACTCAGATATCTTCTCCTCACCTACCGAAGTACTTCTGCACTGCCAGGTGAAGCACCCAATCAATCTGATCCACGATGCACTGCTTCCTAATGGGCCAGTCTATCGTCGCTCTCTGTTAGAGAATGAGGAGATCAAGTGACATATCCAAGAACTTCTCCACAAGGGGCACATCCATCCCATCTCATCACCTTGCGGGAGCTCAATCATGTTGGTATAGAAGAAAGATGGAATTTGGCGACTCTACATAGATTACTGGGCTCTGAATAAAATCATAGTCAGAAACTAGTACCCGATTCCCCAAGTCAACGACCTCCTTGATCAACTCATGAGGGACAAATACTTTAGTAAGATTGATCTGAAGTATGGCTACCACCAGGTCTCGATAGAACAAACAGATGTATGGAAAACTGCCTTCAATTCAAAGGAAGGCCTTTTCGAATGGTTCGTCATGCCCTTTGGTTTGAAAAATTCTCCAGCCACTTTCATGAGGATGATGGACGATATCTTGCGACCATTCACCAATACTTTTGTAGCAGTGTATCTGGATGACATTCTCATTTACAACAAGACTTAGGCCAAACATTTACAACATATTTAGCAGGTTCTGCACACCTTGCGGCAGCACAAGCTATATGCCAACTTAGAAAATTGATCCTTCGGCATGGACAGGGTCCATTACCTGGGCTACATAATTGATTAGCATGGTGTACATGTGGATATAGCCAAGATCCAAGTCATCTGTGACTGGCCAATGCGAACCACACTCGCTGAGCTTTGGAGCTTCTTGGGCCTTGCCGATTTCTACCACAAGTTTGTGTTTTGATTCTCCCATACTGCATGGGCCCTTAGTGAAATAACCAAGGGTGGTGGTAAGGAAAAATTTGTGTGGAACCAGTCCAAATAACAAGCGTTTGACGATTTGAAGCAACGCTTGTGCTCAACCCCAGTACTTTCACTATCAGACCTGCATCATCCCTTTGAGATCAAGACATATGCTTCCGACTATGTGGTGGGCATTGTTCTCACTCAGCACGAACACTCCATGGCCTATTATAGTGAGACACTATCAGATGTTGTTCGTAAGTAACATACTTACGAGAAATAAATGTACTCCATTGTGCAATCCTGCCGCTAGTGGAGACATTACATTATTGGGAAGGAGACAATCATCCACATTGATCATAAGCTACTGCAGTTCATGCAGACACAAGGAAAATTGMAGAATGATCGCCATTAAAAGTGGTCCACATACTTGTAGCAATTACACCTCAACATCAAGTATAAAACATGAAGCACCAATCGCATCATTAATTKCCTCAACAAACTTCTAGTTGTGGCACTCACCACGGTGCTAGACTCTTGTTCTCATGAGACCTATGGATTGCCCCAACTTTATGAGATAGACCTGGACTTYGCCACCACCTACCAAATGTTGGGTGCAAATGCARTTATCGATAATTTCCATCTTCAATATGGGTTGTTGTGTCGTCTAGACCATATATGTGTTCCATAGAGTGAGCAAGAGAATATGATCTGGGAATCCCACTAAAGTCGGGTGGTAGGACACTTCGGCATCAAAAATACAGTGGCGATGCTACAAAAAGATTTCTACTGGCCGAAGCTTCGACAGAAGGTCGGCAAGTATATCAGGTCCTGCACTGCCTGCGCTATTGCCAAAATGACCATTAAGAAACAAGGCTTTAAAACCCCTCTTCCTACTCCTAGCAGGCCATGGGAATCTATCTCAATGGACTACATGTCGGGCCTCCCATCCACCAGGCAGGGAAATGACTGTGTTTTTGTGGTTTTTGATCACTTTTCTAAGATGGTGATTCTGGTTGCCTACAATAAGAACATCATAGCAATGGCCACCGCTAAGCTCTTCTTTGAACGAGTCTAGGTAGATTTTGGAATCCCACAAACCATTGTCTCAGATCGAGACATTTGATTTCTCAGCACATTCTGGTCGAGCCTCTGGTCACTGCTGGACAATAAGCTCAACAAATCCATAGCCTTCCACCCCTAGACAGATGGCCAAACTGAGGTCGTCAATCGAATGATTGTGCATATGTTTTGCATGTATAATTTAAAGCACCCTCTCACATGGGATGAGAGCCTTCCCTATGTCCAATATAGCTAAAACTGAGCCTTTCATATCTCAACTGACCACAACCCCCTTCAGGTGGGGTTGGTATTCCAACCATTGGGTCCCATAGATGTTGCACTTCCCCTTACGGTCACCTCGACAAACTCATATCCTGCTCCAACTGAAGCTGACAAAGCCACCCCGTTCATTGAGTGGATCCAACACATCTGCCAATAGGTTCAGGATATCCTATAGAAGTCCAATTACAAGTACAAGTAGTTCCATGATCAACATCGGTTGCCACATAAGTTTTAGGTGGGCGAGAAATTTTGGTTGCAATTGTAGAAAGAACACCTTATAGGACCCCATCGGAAGCTTCACCCACTCTATTATGGGTCATACACCATCACCAAGGCCATGGGGGAATAATGATTTTGAGCTCAACATTCTTCCTTTCCTTCGCCTGCACCTAGTGTTCAACGTGGATCTCCTCCGCCCTTATTTTCCACCATTATTGGACACCTCAGACATAGCAGAGCAGCTGAAACCAACAGAGCTCAATCCCAACTACATAAAATAGGCATCCAATGATCATATTGTGGACACACAGACCAAGGGAACTCGACAACAAAGGATCCAACTTTATCGAGTTGTCAAAGAAGGGCAGCTCCTGGACCAAGGCAACTGGCTCACCCGGGGCCAAATTCAGCAGAAATTTCCTAATCTGATGGGGGAACTCAACGCAATGGAGACCATTGCTTCCTAATGAGGGAGGATTTATCCAAGTGGATATCGATGGCCACCCACCTCTTCCAACTAGCTCAAAACAGTTTTCTGACAATTTTGGCAATTTACTATTTTTAGCAGTTTTAACTTCTGGGGCCATTTTGAGGGCCTAAATGAAGTTTTTTCAGGATCAAGCTTCTCAAAGATATCCAAATAAATAATTGATCCCCCAAAATGAATCTCCTCAATGATACCTTTCCAACGGGCTATCATATTCCTAAAACGAAGATCGTATGCAAAAGTTACGACCCCGGGAAGTTGATGTACTAACTTACCCAAACGGGGCCCACATGACTTTTGGCGCTTTATCTCCTAGGGTTAGGTTTTTAGATGTACAGGGTTTTTGGAATTCTTGTTTATTGTAAAAAGGCCTTCAGAGCCTCATTGTAATGATCTTCTTGTGAATGAGCGTTGTCGTCACATCACTTCTCAGAGATAAGCTGCCACCATTCCAGGAAGCTTGTTTCCACTGCATTTTATAGTTTCATCTTTTTCCTTATTGAATAGAAAATCAATTTTATTGTATCTCTGTTATTTTGTGTTAAGAACCTGTTAATAATCTATAGTCATTTTGTTCTTCTCATACAATTAGGATCAAATACATACATACATACATATATATATATATATATATATATATATACACATACAACATATACTATATCTTTGTAATTATTCGATGACAGTAACTTTCTGCATATTCTGTATTTCTACTATGGAACTAGCATTATTGTGTAGAATTTAGTTTGATTTATAGAAGGTACTCATTTGTACAAAAACATTGTTACTATAAAACCATGCTTCATGCATTTTAATTTATACATTGATATATCATTGATTTCTTATATTTTCTATGACAATCGCATATTAGAATTAAAAAAAAGAAAACTTCTAATATCTAATTAGATTTTAATCATCAATAAGTTATCCATGCAATCAAAATTTAAAAACCATTTAACCAGAGTAGAATATCCATAATTTATAATTTGAACAACAATTTGATCAAAATAAAATGGAAAAAGAACCTGTAACTGAGATTTCTTTTAGGGAAACACACGTCAAGTGGGTTGTTCCTCCCAACCATATATTAGAGCTTCCACTTATGCCCACTCTATCACCCCTGAGATAAATCTAGATCTAATGACCTACCAAGTGACTTACTGCAATTCGTAGGGCTTCAAGTTGTTTGAAAACATAGGTATTTCAATAAAGGATGAACACCTTCAGTAACCACTCACATAACCAAATCAGAGATCAACACACCGATGTTTTCACATGGTAAAACCCCTATGGGGAAACATCCACGACCCCAACCACCACGGCCACTTGGAGCAGTTTATTAATGCAAAGAAAAAGATTACAGATATATTTTACAAGAGAGTTTCTCACAATCGATCATCGGAAAATCACCCTCCATGTTCTTTAAATAAAGATAATGGACCAATTGAGTGTTAATCCATGGATCAATGGCCGTTAAGATCGAGGAGAGTATGAACCGTCGAATCACTCTATGTCGGGAACATATCATGACCGTCAAATTTCCTAACTACAAATGCATACTAATGCATACTAAATAAACACACTAAGAAACACACTTTTACCTAACGACATATTAGACCAATTAGATCTTAACTAACTCCTAAGTGTCTAAATATCCTAACATCCCCCCTTAAGAACAACTTGGGATAGGATTGAAAGATTTACAATAGTGACACAATAGGAGAAGGAAGGAGGCATTAGAGCCTATCCCCCCTTAATGACAACTTCCTGAACTCCTAACCTAGATCAAATTTTGGAAAAATTCACTTTTGTAAGAGACTTTGTGAAAATGTCTGCAACTTGATTTTTTGTAGGGCAAAAGAGCACTTCAATAACTTGATCATGAATTATCTTTCTGATGAAGTGCATGTGTATATTGATGTGTTTTCTACACTGATGTTGAACTGGGTCTTTGGCGAGCTTGATGGCACTCTGATTGTCACACCAAAGGTTGGTCGGATGCTAGTGCTGGAATCCAAACTCTGAAAGGATCTCTTGAAGCCACAGGGCTTCCTGACTTGCATTTACCGCTGCTCGGTACTCTACTTCTGTTGAAGAATGTGCAATAGCCTTTTGTTTCTTATAGGCCCAAGTGACAGGTCCTGAACCAAGGCTAAAAACATAACCTGTAGTAGATTTCTGTTCATCAGGGTCGTCGACCCAATCTGAATCAGTGAAACCAACCAATAAAGGAGTCCCCCTTGAGCTATAATTTATCCCAAGCTGAACTGTACCACGAACATAGCGAAGTATCCTTTTATTTTCTTTCTAATGGATTTCATGGGGTGTTTTCATATATAGGGCAACAAGATCAACAACAAAGGAAAGATCAGGACGAATATGAATCAAGTATAAGAGGCTACCAACTAATTGACGGTACAGGGTGGCATCAACTTCAAGAGAAGTAGAGGTGGTAGAAATATTGACTCCAGACTAGAAGGGAGAAGGGGTTTCTTTACAATCATCCATGTGAAAGTGACAAAGAAGGTCACAAGCATACTTAGACTGGGAAAGAAAAATTATGTCATCTGTTTGCAAAACTTGGAGGCCAAGGATATAGTGCAAAAAAACTAAGTCTGTCATTTCAAATTTATTCTTAAGGTTGGTTTTCACATGGTCTAAAAGTTTTGAGTCACTACCNGCAAAACTTGGAGGCCAAGGATATAGTGCAAAAAAACTAAGTCTGTCATTTCAAATTTATTCTTAAGGCTGGTTTTCACATGGTCTAAAAGTTTTGAGTCACTACCAGTAAGGATAAGGTCATTGACATAAAGGACAAGGATTATGAGATGGATTCCTACTTTCTTGGTATAGACATTTGGATTAGAATGGCATCTAGAGAATCCAGTGGCAATAAGAAAGCTATACATTTTGGCATACCAATCTCAGGGAGCTTGATTGAGATCATAAAGAGATTTCTTAAGGAGAAAAACAAGGCTAGAGTCTTTCTGGACATATCCAAGAGGTTGTTCCATGCAGATTTATTCTTGCAAATATCCGTGCAAGAAGGTGGATTTAACATCCATTCGATGGACCTCCCATTTATGTGAGGCATGAAGGGAAAGAACAGGGCGGATGGAATTCATTTTTTCTACAGGTGAAAAGGTTTCATTATAGTCAATTCCTTCAACTTGGGAAAATCCTTTGGAAACTAACCGAGCCTTGTGTCTTTCAACACTTCCATCTAATGCATACTTAGTTCTGTAGACCCATTTGCATCTAACAAGTTTTCTTCCTTTTGGAAGAGGTACAATATCCCAATTGTCGTTTTCCATTAAAGAACGATATTCTTCATTCATTGTTGTATCCCAATCTGGATGACCTGAAGCTTCTGCAAATGTCTTTGGATCATGAGCTTCTAAAACTTGAGCCAAAAGAGAAGAGGCTCCCTGGAACTGTGAACGTGTCCAACGCTGATCTGAAAGATCACCAACAAGATCACCAACTGCTTCTTGTGTTGAACGGACCCATCTAGGAAGCGGTGGAGTTGGTGCTGGTTCAGGCTCAAAGGACTTATCTGGAGGAGGGTGAGTAGGCGGAGGTGGATTCTCATCCTCACTGTCATCATCTGAAGAAGAAACTAGATCATAAGAAGGCACAAACGCTGAAGATGGATCGCAGGCCAAAGAAGGCACAATCGTCGAATTAGGCTTGTAGGCCAAGATATTTTCATCAAATTTAACATCTCTTCTAATAATAATTTCATTGCAATGTGATTGAAGAAGTCTGCAACCTTTGACATCTTCAGAATAACCAACAAATATACACTTCTCACTTTTAGGCTGCAATGTTTTCCTTTTCTCATCAGGAATGTGAGCCCATGCTATACTGCCAATTACACGGAAGTGACTTACATATGGTTTAATTTTAGTCCAAGCTTCTTCCAGTGTTATATTTTTAAGAGCCTCTGTGGGAGTGCGATTTACTATGTAATTTGCACAGTTGATGGCTTCCACCAAATATTTTAGACTTAATCCCTTAGATTGAATCATACAATTAGCCATTTATTTTAATGTGAGGTTCTTTCTCTCAACAACACCATTTTGTTGTGGTGTATATGGAACAGTGTGTTGCATTTGGATTCCCTGTGTAGTGCAGTAGCTTGTAAAATTATTGTTTACATATTCGCCTCCATTATTTGTTCCTAACCTTTGAATTTGATGTCGAGATTTCTTTTCTACAAGGGCCTTGTAGGCCAAAAACTTGTCAAAAACTTCACTCTTGATTTTTAAGAAGTAAACCCAAGTATGTCTGGAAAAGTCATCAATGAAAGTTAAGAAATACTTGCACCCAGAAAAAGAGGGAGAAGAAAGTGGACCACACAAATCACTATGAACAAGATGCAAAGGACCTGAGGCCTGCCAAGGAGCACGTTTGTCAAAACTGTCTCGATGATGTTTGTCGAGAACACAACCGATACAAACACCATCTCTGCATGAAACAAGAGGAAGACCAATTACCATCTATTGATTACATAGTTGTTTCCATGAGAAATAGTTTAGATGACCAAACCGCTCATGCCAAAGTTTGCTCAAGTTATCGCTATGAGCAACAAAAACTGATGAATAATTTGATGACCCAAAGTTGTCAAACTTGTACAATCTGGTAATATCATCAACAATTCCAGTTGCAAGAACATGCTTAGGATCTTTTATATCCTTGATTACAACTTGGTGAGGTGAAAACTCGATGGTTTTACCTTCACCTGAATGAGTGATTTGATATACTGATAGAAGGTTACAAGAAAGACTTGGAACACATAATACATCATTGAAATGACCATTATCTACTTGAACTGTTTCAGATCCTACAACACTAAGAGATCTACATCACCAACAAATATTTTCTTGGTGTTACATTCATTTAGAGAAGAAAATATGGCTTTATCCTTAGCCATATGATAAGATGCTCCTAAATAAATAAGCCACTCATCAGAAGAAGAAGTAGTAGTAGAAGTTGAATTAAAGGAGAAACCAGAAGCAGAAAGTGCATGTCTGTGAGAAGAAGAAGTAGAATCAATATTGATGTTGTGCTTCTTCATCGCTACTTCTAAAGTTGCCATCTTCTTGAAACATTTGGACTCATCATGACCATCTTTATCACAAAAGTTGCAATGTCTGTTAGTATTCTTACTTTTATATTTTTCTTCTTTGTCACTAGCAGGAGACGAAGTTCTCTGAGCAGGTTTGGGACCCTTATGTTGTTTTTTGTTGTAGCAAGGATGTTGCTTCTTGGGATAATTGGGTTTATCTTTTTACTGGGCAACTAAGGCTTTGTTGGAGGGACCTGTAGTGTTGATCACTCCAAATTGTACAAGCTTATCTTCCTCTCGAATCAAAGAAGCACAAAAGGACTCAAGACTGGGTTTTTCATAAGCTTCTTCCCCTAGAGCCTCTCTCATGGCATAAAAGGTAGATACAAACACCGAATATGCACTACCTAGATTAGAAAGAATAAGATAGATGCAACACTCTTCCTCCATCTTTATCTTACATTCTTCACATAAAATTTTGATTGTTTTAAACCTAGATAGATAGTCTCCAAGGAAAGAAAAATCATTTGGACTCAAGGTTAGTATTTGATTTTCTAACTGTTGTGCTTGAACAATATTGAGTTTACCAAACACAGGTTCAATCATGTCCCAAGCTTCTTTGGGGTCATCAATATCTTGAATGTGATACTTTAAATCAGGAGAGATGGAAATTCCGATTAGTCGACGTGCTTCGTCATTTCTATTATCCCACTTGGCTTTCTTATCAGCATCAGTGGGTGATTTTTCCTTTCCCAAGGTAATCTGGTACAAGCCTTTAGTTCTTAATAAATCTTCCATATGAGATTTCCATTGGAAGTAGTTGTTGTTGGTAAGAAAGGCAATACTTGTAGAATCCATATTAAATATGCAGATAATGTGGATTTAAAAAATGAAAATGATGATCTGGATGGAAAGAGCTCGAAAAGTTATGTGGTTTTAAAAAAAACGACACTGAAAACGGACTTCCGATGTTAGAGTTATGCCCTTTTAAAAAAAGGCACAATCAATAACCAAATGATCGCGTGATTGTGTAAGTTGCTTTATGAAGTGAACCACTTTTGTAAAGAGAAGTGGGGATCACTTTTATGATGAAGTTACTTTATAACAGAAAAGTTGCATGCAAAATAAATAACTCTAAAATAAAATATTAAAACTACTTATAGTAATTCACTTTTATACTTGAAGTGAAATACACTTTACAATTTTAGCATGAACTTTTTCAAAAAAGGTAACAAAAGAGAGACTTGAACTCAAGACCTCTTACTTAATAAGACAACTTTTAACCAAATGATCTAGCAAAACATATTGTAATGTTCAAGAGGAGGATTGTGGTTTTTTGTTGTTGTTGTTGTTGTTGAAGATGGCCTTGGAGTGTGTGCTAAAAAAAACTCTTTTCACACAAAAAAAAAAAATTCGTTGCTCGATGACAACAAGGGTTAGATTTCGGGTAGCTTACCTGGAAGATGCACATTTTCCTATTTGTTTCTGATTTTCTGAGATTATACAGGGTGCAGGGCAAAGATCATATGCAGATATAAAAGAGTAGCAACCTGAAAATAAATAAAACAAAACTGAAATAAAACCAAAATACTACTCTACAAAAATTTAAAAAAATGTGTATTCAAGATTTATACCTCTGGATCTGACTGTAATGACCATATCATGGGCAAATGGAAACCTTTTCCTGATTGAAACAAGCACTCCGAATGCAATGGAACATTCCTCTCAGCCAAAAAATGTACGAAAATGATAGAAATTTGAGATGAGGAAACTCGGCGTCACGATCTCGATCTTCAACAGGAGCGAGTCTTCAAACAGGTTCTGATAGCATGTTTGACAACACAAGTATTACAATAGAGGAAGAACACCTTCAGTAACCACTCACATAACTAGATCAAAGATCAACAGACTGATTTTTTCACATGGTAAAACCCCTACAAGGAAACATCCACGACCCCAGCCAACATGGCCACTTGGAGCAGTTTATTAATCCAAATAAAAATGTTACAGAGACATTAAACAAGAGAGTTTCTCACAATTGATCATCGACAAATGACCCTCCATGCTCTTTAAATAGAGATCATGGACCAATCGAGTGTTAATCCACAAATCAATGGTTGTTAAGATTGAGGAGAGTATGAACCGTCGGATCACTCTATGTCGGGAACATATCGTGACCTTTGGATTTCCTAACTACAAATGCATATTAATTCATACTAAAGAAACACACTAAAAAACACACTTTTACCTAACGAAATATTAGACCAAGTAGATATTAACTAACTCCTAAGTGTCTAAATATCCTAACACAAGCATTACATGAAAATTTATGTGTCATGTCAACATTTCTCATATTTCATATATGTTTTAGAATGTCATTCCATTCTTTACTTTTATAATATTTCCTAGGTATTTGACACATGCAAGAGTGATCCAGATTATTTTTGGAATGAAATGAAACCATATATATTACAATGAAATTCACATAAAACTTTCCAGAAATAGAGAAATACAAAAATACATGATTTCTATTAATGAGAGAAATTTACACAGACAGTAAAAATATAGAGTGCAAGACTCGCTAGAATGGTGGAAACTTCATCTCTGAGAAGAGATGTGAAGGCTACGCTCATTCACAAGATGATCATTACAATGAGGCTCTAAAGGCCTTTTTATGATAAACATGAATGCCAAAACCCTATACATCCAAAAACCTAACCCTTGGAGATGAAGCGCCAAAGTCATGTGGGCCCCATTGGGGTAAATTAGTACATTAACTTCCTTGGGTCGTAACTTTGGAATACAATATCTGTTTTAGGCGTGCGATAGCTGGTTGGAAAGATATTTTCAATAAATACGCATTATTCCATTAAAATTTGGCTTTGTCTATAGTTTGGTTGTGGAAAACCAAGAAAACATTGTTTAGATCCCCAAAACATCCCTAGAAGTACAAAAAGATGCACTGACATGAAAACTTCCAAAACAAGGTAGTTGGAATAGGTGGGTGGCCTCCAATATCTACCTGGATGTTGTGTAGGGCTTCAGGATATACCCATAAGTGAAAAACCCACAATTACAAAGAATTGTCCCCATTACAGAGAAATGTGTTGAACTGAAAAACTGTCAAGATGATCCAGTTGGAGTTTGGAATAGGTGGGTGGCCACCAATAGAAAGTTGGATCAATAATCCCCTTTAGGAAGTAATGGTATCCATTGTTTCGAGCACCTGGGGAAGAGGGTAAATCATTTTCTAAATCTGAATCTTGGTGAGTTACATGCCTTGTTGGAGAAGTTGTGCTTCTTGGTTTGTGGAAGGATATTACGAACTTGTTGTTGGAGGGGTTGAATATGTTCCACTAACCTATTGTCTCTAGGGTTGACAGGGAATTGTGTAGGCACCATTGTAGGTGAAGCATTAATATCTTCTTTCTCTTATGAAATCTGCTTCTGTTGGATATAAGGTGTTTAGGATGTAGTGGTTGTAGTGGTCTTCTGTGCATTCTTTGAATAGACTGTGAATAGGATGAATTTTTTAGTATGAGAGATTACCTTGTGGCATTTTTTTGGTTGAAAAATAGTGATAACGACCTATAATATCCTGTAGAGTTGACCTCATAAAGTAATAATGACACTATGGGGTCGAGACTCATAAACAACATGACATTCATCGGTGTTGTGCCATGGTATTTAGTGGAAGTCACACCACTTCCCAATGTCATTATTCATCTTTCCTTTACTCTTATTTTCTTATGTCTTGGACTGGTTTTCAAGAGGTTGTTGGTTAGGGTCATATTTACCATGCTTTGGTTGTGTATTTTCATACCCAAACTCCCATTTTTTTCTAGTGCCTAAAATTATGCTCGATTTTGACAACATATCGATCGACAAATCCCAATGATGATATGTTTAGGAAATCCATTTTGGTTTGGATGTACTTATGTAGAGACCCATGGTATTTGAGAACCAGATGCCACTCGGAGTCTTTGATACCCATATTGGTGTGTAAGGTATGATTTTTTTTTTTTAAATCCAACACTGTTTTGGATCTTCTCTTGTCGCAGAGTGGTCCATATCATGTACTGGTATTCATAGTTATCAACAGGGTAGTATTTCTCCTTGACCGCATCCCTAAAAAAATCCCAAGTAGGATCGACCCCATATATTCCAAATTCCTCTCTGAAAATTTTCTCCCTGTAAGTTTCCCACCAATGTTTGACATGGGGGAGAGCCTTGAGGAGTGCAAAGGTGATATTTTCCCTGTCGGAAAAATTGTGAATAGAGAAATAACCTTATGGAACATTCAACCATTTTTATAAGGAATATGCATATATTCGACCTTCAAATAAGGGAATATCAAAATTAACTTGTACCTTGAAGGGAGAGGTTCCTCCAAAGTGGCCGCTTCATGGAGATGTGCCTATCGATATTGGCAGGTGTTGAAGGATGTGGGAAAAATTCTCCATCATTTCTTCCCTCTATCATGCAAGAGATTGCTCCAGCAACAACTTAATAGAATCTTATGCTCTGCCATTTTTATTTTATGCCACCATAGAGGGTTTATTGGGGATGCGAGAGAAATTGTCCTCAAGAGAGACAAGCTTGAGAGACAACTTGTTATACTCGGACCTTGTCGAGGACATGCACTAAAAAACAATCAAGAGCATCCTTCTATGATACCACTGATCCATATTATCTTTCGAATGAAATGAAAGAAGATATATTACAATGAAATTCACATAAAAATTTCCATAAACAGAGAAATACAACAATACATGATTTCTATGAATGAAAAAATGTACAGATACTGTAAAAGTCCAGAGTGTAAGACTTACTAGAATGGTGGCATCTTTATCTCTGAGAAGAGATGTGATAGCTACGTTCATTCACAAGAAGATCATTACAATCAGGCTCTGAAGGAAATTTTATGATAAACTTGAATGCAAAAATCCTAGACATCCAAAAACCTAACCGTATGAGATAAAGCACCAAAAGTCATTTGGGCCCCATTGTGGCAAGTTAGTACATTAACTTCCTCGGGTCGTAAATTTTTTATACGATCTCCATTTTAGGCACGTGATAGCTCGTTGGAAAGGTATTTTTGAGAAATATGTATTATGTCATCAAAATCTCACTTCATCTATAGTTTGACTATGGAAAGCGAATAAAACATTGTTTAGAGACTCAAAATGGTCGTGGAAGTATAGAAATATGTACTAACATAAAAACTTCCAAAATAATCTGGTTGGAATAGGTGGGTAGCCACTAGTATCCACCTGGATGTTTTTTAGGGATTCAATACATCCCTGTAAGTGTAGAACCCACAATTACAAAAAAATGTCCCATTAGAAAGAAACTTGTTGAACTGAAAAATGTCAATATGAGCCAATTGGAATTTGGAATAGGTGGGTGGCCACTAATATCCACCTAGGTCAAAGAGCCTTGTGCTCATTGACAACCTGTCAAATTGATTTTTAGACATGTTCATAAAATCCTGAGATTTTGTCTCACTTCAGTTGAGTTAACTCAACAACCCTTCACCACTTGTCCCCCTTCTATTGTCACTTGGTAGTTCTCTTGTCAATCAACATATTCTCTCTTTTAAGAGTACCACATCACATGTGTTTCCTCTTTTTATTAATAAAAAAAAATTAGAAAAATAAGTTTCGAGTTAGATCACAAGGATCCATAATGTGCTGAAAATAATAATAAGTTTTAAATTTTGAAATTTTGGGTTATCACATCCACACCTCTTTAGAACTTAACATCATCCTTAGTGTTATCTAATATTGATTTGGATCATTCTGGAAAAGAAATGAATATTCTTGCTGCATATGATCCTCCATTTCCCATGTGGCCTCTTGACGACTAGGGTGCCTCCATTGTACCTTTACATGTCTGATGGCTTAATTCTGGAGTGTAAGCTCCCTCCCATAAAGAATACAATCCAAATCTACTGGTAACTTGCCATCAGGTTGCACCTATATCATATTCCAATCCACAACATGAGTAAGATCATGTATATATTTATTTAATAATGAAATATGTAATACATCATGTACTTTTACCATGGATGGAACTACAATTTGATAGGATACAGGTCCTATTCGTGTAAGCACTTCAAAGGTACCAAAATATCTAGGAGATAATTTAGTATACCTTCTGAGTCTTAAAGAACTTATTTTAGGTGTTATTCTTATATAAACATGGTCTCCAATATTGAACTCCCTTGCAATTCTTTTGGATTCTTCATAGCTCTTCTTCCTTTCCTGAGCTATATTCAAATTTTGTTGTACCTGGCTCAATATTAGTTCTATTTCCTTAAAAATTTTCGGTCCTATAATTAATCTATTTATAGGGTTACTCTAGGAAACATGAATGTTACATTTTTTTTCATAAATAATTTCAAAAGGACTAAGTTTAGTTGAAGCTTGGTAATGATTATTATATGTGAATTCAATGAAATGTAAATATTCTTCCCATTTGTTCGGCTTATGAAATGTAAATATTCATAAGCAAGTACATGATTATCCTGCATTAATAATATTTCTATCCCTTCACTACATGTATCTGTGCATACAACAGATTCCTTATATGGATCTACTATTTGTAGTTAGGATAAAAATATTGAATCTTATCTTTATAAAAATCACATTTACTAATTTTACCATATAACTTCTGCTCTCTCAATATCTGTAGAACTATTCTTAAGTTTTCTTCATGATCCTTCTCATTCTTTGAGTAGATTAGTATATCATCAATGAAGATGATTACAAATTTATCTAAGTATTTACTTAGGATACTATTCATTAGGCACATGAATGAGGCTCGGGCGTTTTTTAAGCCAAAGGGTATCACTACAAACTCGTAATTCCCATATCTCATCCTAAAAGATGTTTTGTATATATCTTCTTCTTTAATTATTACTTGAAGATACTCTGCTTGCAAATCAATTTTTGAAAAGATCGTTTCCCCACGTACTTGATTGAATATATCATCGATGCAGTGTAAAGGATATATGTTTCTGATTGTCATTTTATTAAGTTGTCGATAGTTTATACATAGTCATAAGGTTCCATATTTATTTCTGACAAATAGTATCGGTGCTCCCCAAGGAGATACACTTGGTTGAATATACCTTTTGTCTAATAAATCTAGAAGTTGATATTTTAATTCATTAAGTTCTAAGATATTCATCCGATATGGAGTCTTTGAAACTGGCACCACTCTGGGTAGTAAGTCTATAGAGAAATATATTTCTCTCTTAGGAGGTAATTCAAGAATCTCTTGGAATACATCTCGAAATTATTAAAATATAGGGAAATTTTACACATCCTTCTCACTTTCTTATTTTTCATTATCTATTACATGAACATAAAATATTTTTCATCCCTTACGAACAGATCTTTTAATCTGCAAGGATGAGATCTTCCTAATACTAGTTGTTCTTGGTATCCATTTAATGTAAATGATGTTACCATTGTCATCTATGTAAGTAAATTCTTTTCCATAACACTTTAGAATTACTTTATATTTTTCTAATGAGTCCATGTCGATTAATATATCATATGATCCTAGTTGAAAAAAATTCAAATATGATTGAGTTTTAAATACATTTAGAATAATTTCACAACCTTTAAGAAGATTTCCAACTTTCCTTTTTGTTCATGTAGAAATTTGTACTACCCATGCTTTTTCAAATTTTTATTCTTGAAGTTTAAAAATCGTTGCTATATTAGGTGAAATATAACTCAGACTAGCACCTGGATCAATCAAAATGGATATTGGTTGATTATTAAACATACCTTCTACTTCCACCATGGAAGATTGATGATCTGCTTGTCTGTTCTCCAAGGTTGTTTTGATATTTGGGGTACTCTTTGTTATTTCACCAAATATAGTAGCTTCTCAAATTCTATGTATATTGTTGTTGTTTTTCTTCTTGTGAGGGAAATCCTTAAAATAATGTGGTTCACCACACTCCCAGCATTTTACGGGTTCCTTTTGGGCATTTTCTTTATCATAAAAAGTTGTTAGTTTTGCATTTTTATTATCAAACATGTTATAAGTCTTATTATTTTTGTATTTGTTTCCGTGAAACCCTTTTTCATTTCTTTTATTGAAAACTTTCCTTCTTTTCTTCATGGATCAAATCTTTCAACTTTCTTTCCCTTCCATTTTTTAGCATTTTTCGTTTATTTTTTTATATTGTTCAAAACACAGTTTATCCTTACGCATAAATTCTTCTAAAGTATTAGGATTGTCAAATTCAATCCTATCTTTATATGAGGTCATTAAACAACTCAAGAAGTGTTGTATCTTTGATTTTTCATTCACAATATATGGTACATAACACAATAATCTTAGAAACTTACTGCAAAAGTATTTCATGGTTAAATTTCCCAATTTAAGTTCATAAAATGCTTTAGCCTTACCTTCCTAATATTGTTCTGACAAATATTATTTCTTAAAATATCTTTTAAAAGTATTCCAAGTGATTTTACGTTCCTTGATATTCTTTACTCTTTTGATATCTTGCCACCAAATATATTCCTTCTCGGTCAGATTATAGATGGCCATTATTTCTTTAACTTCACTTGAATAATTATATATGTGAAATTGTTTTTGCATTCTAGAAAGCCAATATTCTACCTCTTATCTAGTCTCAATCTCACCATTAAATATTAGAGGTTTTATCTTTTTAAATTCTCCCAAGATTTCCTCATTATGCTTATGTTTATTTTTAGTTATTTGTTCCATTTTAGCACTGTCCTCACTTGAAGTTTCAGTTTCATTAAAAACAGATTCTTTCGTTGATTCAATATGTTCAAATTTCGTAGACTTCTTCTTGTGTAGATCAATTTTAGAATTACTGGAAAATTGACCTGTATTCTTGTTTTAGCTCTGATTACATAGTTTTTCTAACAATATTGGTTAAGTTGTTCTTATGTATTTATAGTTAGCTCATTATTGTCCTTCACCATTTATAATTCTTCCCCGAGACCTTGTACAGTATAAATTGATTCGTATTTTCTATTATCCCTGCTTTCATTCAAATTAACCCATATATTTCCCTTACCAATGTTTCCTTGTTCGGGAATTTCTTGCTCATTTTGATGTGACCCTTCTTCAGGTAGAATAGGAACTTCTTTCATATTTACTACAACTCAAAATATTATTTTTGGTGGTAAGAAAAAAATATAACAATATAAAATTAGTCTTCCTGGTTGACCTAATAAGGTCAAGTGTGGTTCCTAAAAGCTTTGATAACATTCTGTCGGATACCCATATAAGTTTTTGTTTTTTATATATACATCAATATTGTATTCTCGACTAAATAAAGTGTAACATTCTTTTATGTTGACCACGCAAGTTATATAGATAATAATCCACTTAGAGGCAAGATTTATGCGAAATTTCTCTTTTATTTGTAATAGTGTCATGTACAAACATACTACTTTTGCTTGTCCAAAGTTATAATTTTAAGGTACAAATTCCTAGTCTCGTAGTGAAATTCATTTTGAAACTACTAACTCCATGTTTTGAACCTTAAGTGTTGACAAAAATTTCATTAATAAGACCCTTTTCGTAGCCTTGTTTAACCTAGAGTCTAATTTGGTGGACCTACCAATTGAATGCGATGGTAATGTAGTCGATGGGTGGATTAATTTTTACGAATGTTTCTATGTAAGTTGATAAAGGGTTTATCTCAACCACATAACCATAATGTGGAAAGGGTTTACATGATCCCCTCAATCATAAATTAGGTTGAATTAACAAATAATCAATGTATGATGGTCACATCGTAATCATGTTTAACAAGGTCAGAGTTAATGATGTTTTGACATTTGATAGCATAGTGGTTGGAGGTTGTTAATACCAAACTTAACATATCAAGTCTCTTACTAAAATGCATCTGTGTATCCTTTCATGGAAACCCTCCCATGTTCCAGGTGTAACAACCTTGGGACGAGAGCTAGGAAGGTAATTTCCCGACAATCCCATGTAGTTTCTGGTCATTCAGTCTACTGTTTTGGTAATCGTCTAGTGGAAAATGAGATCTCCTACTCTAGGGTTTCCTCTCTCTGGTTTGAGATCTCTTTTTGTGTTCTTGGAGATGAAATATTGTTATGTATTCCAAACTTTGCACTCCATTTTTCAACATTCTAGTTTTCGTTCTGACTATACTCAACACTTAAGATTCTGGACGTAAACAGGTAAAAGGGTTATGGTTCTATTTCTTGTTAAACAAAGTCTTGTTTACTATTTATAGAATTTTCCTTTTACTATAGGAATCAATGTGTTTATTATTTTTCCTTGGTTGAATGGCTTAATAATCCCTGCGTGCCTTTTTCTTCGTTATTTAATCTATTTATAACTCAGATGTTGTCATCGTCTTCGTTCATACATTTCTCTGTTTAATTTTTTGTTGAATATTTATAGAATGTGCATGTAATGGTCACAACTCATTATGCATGTAAGAATTCTATTTATATACTGCTTATAAGATACTTACTCTGGAAAAATATATTCTTTTGGATACTCTAAGCTAATGATGGTCCCTTTTGTTCGGAACGAGGGTACCCATCAGGAAGAGATGTTGGTTATGGTTGGTCGAGTCATGCATATACATGAGTTTGTTTGCGAGGTTTTAGAGCTATTACATGTATACTCTTTCTACAACCCTACAATCATTCTTTAAAAAAAAATCATTTCCCTTAATAATGGATGTGCGTCATTCATGTGTACTCAGTTATTTTTGTGGGAGGTATCTAGACATTATTTGGTATGAATGTCCTATAAGTTTTATTCCTTAAATATCTTTCTACTTGTGTCAAGTAATTTCACCACATGCCACACTAATTACTGTATTTGAAATTCGTTGTTGACATGTGTTGGATATGGCCTTTATGCCAGGGAATTCATCCTTAGAGAGGTATTTTGGTTTCTAAACCAGATCCTAACTGTGGATAAGGGATTCAATACTACTGTATTTATTCAAAGAGGTTGGATGGGTACCTACTGTGGTTCTTTCAACCAAATTCTTGGTCTTTTTAAACAAAAGAATGTATCGGGTTTTCTTTGTTTGTATTCCTCTTATGGCTATCCATACAAAAGTTTACTATGCAATGAAGTTTGTAATTTTGTTGATATTAAACCGTGATGGGCTATTTTTGAACATGTGTTTCTTTTCTTAAAGGGGGTTTCTCCCTTGCTAAACTAAGAGATTCTCCATGGTCGTAAATCTGTTTATTGTTTATTAATAGATTTTTTTATTTATTCAATTTGTGGTCATGAAGTATTCCATCCTTAATTTCTATGTTCACTTGAACTTACTTTAGTTTCTTTCTTGTTTTTAAATAGATACAAGACCTAGAAAACTAGTTCTCTTATCAATCTTATTAATATGCATATATATACAACATATATTATCTCATTGTACTTATTCGATGACAGTAACTTCCTGCATATTATGGATTTCTACTATGGAACTACCATTATCGTGTAGAATCTAGTTCGATTTATACAAAGTAATCCTTTGTATAGAAACTCTATTACTATAAAACCATGCTTTGTGCATTTTAATTTAGACATTGATATATCATTTCTTTCTGATATTTTCTATGACAATCGCATAATGGAATGAACAAAATGAAAACTTATAATATCTAATTATATTTCAATCGTCAATAATTTATCCATGCAGTCTGAATCGAACAACCATTCAACCATAGTAGAATATCCATAATTTATAATTTGAAGAACAATTTGATCATAATAAAATGGAAAAAGAACCTGTAAGTATGATTTATTTTAGGGAAAAAACACGTCAAGTGGGTTGTTCCTCCCAACCATATATTAGAGATGCAACTTATTTCCACTCGGTCACCCCCGATCTAAATCCAAATCTAATAACCTACCAAGTGACTTGCTGCAATTCGTAGGGATTAAAGCATTACTTGAAGATTTATTTGTCATGTAAACATTTCTCATATTTAATATCTATTTTAGAATGGCATCCCATCCTCTTTGATTCTTTATTTTTATAAGATTTACTATGACTTTCACACATGTAAGAGCCTCGTTATCATTGCCCATGTGTCAATTCGATTTTTACACATGTTTCTAAAATCATAAGATTTTATCTCACTTTAGTTGAGTTAACTCAACAACCCTTCACCACTTGTCCCCCTTCTATCATCACTTGACAATTCTCTTTTAGATAAATGATTTCTCTCTTTTAACAGTCCCACTTCACATGGGATTCCTCTTTTTATTAATAAAAAAATAATTAAAAAAATAATTTTTGAGTTAGATCACAAGGATCCATAATGTGCTGAAAATAATAAAAAATAATAATAATAAGTTTTAAATTTTGAAATTTCAGGGTATCACATGTTTCGCCAATAATATCTCAATGCAAGAAATCTAAGGTGGTTATCCTTTCTAAGCGAGTTTGATTTCTAAGTAAGACACATCAAAAGAAAGGAAAATAAGGTCGCATATGCACTAAGTCGAAGAACTAATGAATTATATGAAGTAATTATCAGCAAAACATAAAGTTATATTGAGGATAAAATAAAATATGCAAGCTTAAATGAAGAAGAGTAGATCAAAACAATAGATCAGTTGTAGGAAAATGAGGGAAATTTGAAAATTACATATGTCAGTATTGACGAGAATGGACTATAAAGGTTCAAAAACAGGTTATATATAACTAATCCTACAGAATTGAAGATGATGATCATGAGTGAGCTACATAAAAAGCCATATTCTGATCATCCATGATATCAAGAAATGATAACATCCCTAAGAAAATAGTTCTATTTTCCTAATAAAAAATATGTAACAATTGAAGATCTATCTAAATGCTTAGATTGTCGACAAGTGAAAGTTGAACATCAACATCCGACAGGTCTTTTACAACCTCTAACTATACGAAAATGGAAATGAGAAATTATTTCAGTGGACTTCATTATAGGTTTGCATAAGAATAAAAAAAACAATTCAATCATTGTAGTGATTGATAAGTTGAGTAAATATGCACACTTCATACCTGTGAAATCTACTTACAATGCAATTAATATCACTGATTTTTTATGAAAGAAATATTTTTACTGCATGGAGTTCCTAAAATGGTGATTTCAGATAGAGATGTTAAGTTTACCTCAAATTTTTGGAAAGAATTGTTTGCGGTTTTGGGTACTAATTTGAATTTCAGCACAATTTACCATCTGCAAATGGCTCGACAAATCGAACATACAAATTAGATTATTGAAAATATGTAACGAATGTATGTAAGAACAAAACCAAGTAACAGGGGAGAATACCTACACTCAGTTGAATTCACATACAATAACGGGTACCAAGCATCAACAAAAATTAGTCCCTTCGAAGTTTTATATGGAAGGAAATGTACAACCACGATCAATTGGGATAATCTAGTTGACAGGATCATGGTTGGACCATAAATGCTCATGGGCTAATTTTCCATGGTTTTTCCCAAAAAAAGATTCGCTATTCTAAAAATGATTCTCCCAAATTCTATAGGATAAAATTATTTTATCTTAGAAATCACCAAAAATTTATACAAAATATATAAAATCCTTATATATTTGAATATTTTTACAAAAAAAAGGCCAAACATTTATAGTTGGCATAAGAAGGATTATCAAGATTTGCCAAGGTTTCTAAATTTAAAAATAAATTTCCATCCTTAAAATCATCCATGCTCATAGCTGAATTTTACAAGTGTTAGAAGTTGAGTTATGTCAGTATCAGCCCCTAAAAACCAGGGATTTGTAAAATGCAAATTTCCCAAGGAGGGAAATGGATAAAAAAGTCCTAGGCAATGAGAAATTATATATATATATATAACATATGTGGGAGGCATGATGCTACTTAGTATGTTGTGAGAATGAATATTTTTTATGTGGGAACAAGTGATCTTAGGCAAATGATTTTTGAATTGTACATAATGATAGTGGCTAAGAAGTGAAGCGCAGTTTTCCCTCATGGATTCATAGTCAGGCTAAGAAGTGAAGCTTACTTTGACTTCTTTGACCTTGGGGGCTTCAAGCCCATGACTTGCTATATTATTCGGGTTGGTTTTCATTAATGTCAACCCTTGAAGAAAGTCCAGTAGCGAATTATGGTAGCACAAAGATTTGTGTAGTGGACCCAAATTTGTTTGATGTATAATGGTATGAGTTTTAATATATTTTATGGTTATATTATTATGGATGGATAGTACATGTCATTCCACTTCCGGTGGTATGTGGAACATCACATAACTCCTCACGGTTAGAAAGTTATGGCCATGTGAAGTTGGAAAACCCTCATGAGTCATCAAGAAGCCCCAAAAGGTCAAAGTAGTCAAAGTGGTTGCAAAGAAGAAATTATTTAAATAATAAAGTGAAGTGATGAGTGTACTATGATTCAAATTGGATAAAAAAAAAATATTTAAATAATAAAGTTAATGGATAAATTACTAAGTGTCCACAAGTGGTTAGAAGTGGGTTAGCCCTAAAATAAGAAAAGTAGTTTAAGAGATTTTAGAAGGTAAATAATAAAGTGAAGTGATGAGTGTACTATAAGTCAAAGTGGATACAAAAGAATTTTTTTATGGATAAATTATTAAGTGAACAAGTGGTTAAAAGTGGGTTAACGCTAAAATAAGGAAAGTAGATTAAGATTGCTAAAAGGTAAACCTTTGAGGAAGCTATATGAACGTATAAATAAGAGGCAAGGCTCTCTCATTTTAAAAACACTTGAGAATATTGAATACCTACAAGTGAATAAGGTAACCAAAGGATATCTAATCCAAATTTTAGAGGGAAGGTGAAGTAAATAAGGCCAAAATTCAAGGGAGGATAAATTCTTTTGATGATGCTTTCTAAGGTATGCTATTTACAGGTCATCTCATCATTTTTGCAATAAATTGTTTTCTAGAATGATTCAGACCACGAAATATGGAGGTCATTGACAGAACATATCCAAGTAGCTATGATAATAATTTCATCTTGTGGGTCATTGTATTTTTGGATTTATACTCTGTGGAAAATAGCGTTTATGGCTAGTCCCGAGATGAGTCTAAAACTGGTGTTTCATGTAAAAACATCATAACTTATTCATAACAGATCCAAATTTAGTATGACCAAATGTATTGGTTAGAGTACAATATTTAGTATTATTTGTACCATTTTCATATCCATAAAACAAATATTCTGTGCATGACATTCTGTACAAGTTTGCTCTCTATAATGAGCCATAATTCAACAAGGTATGTCAGTTTTGCTATAGCTCCTTTTTTGAGAGGTTCCAAGTAGTGAAACCTGGAGGAATTGCATAAAACACACTGAAGAACATTGTGTACAATTTTCAGATCTTTATTCATTACAGGTACATAGTTATGATTATTTCAAGTTAGGGTTGTTAACTAATCCAAAATTAGTCATGTGAGACTAAAGTAAAGTTTGATGAAAATGCTAGTCTCTTGTTAAATTCAAGAAAGGTTTGTGGGTATGTGATAATATGCATCAGGTCTATTACAGAGTTACAAATCAGATTTGGATGATGAAATTTATGAGGGATTTTGGTTGAGTTACATGTTGGATACATGGTTGAGACAAGTAGTTGATGAGTTGGCACATACATGAGGTGTATAGTTTCTGATGTTGGTACATCTTGATGCTTCATAGTTTATGTGTATTTGATGCATAAATGGTACATATTTGGTGCATGGTTGATGCACTCGTTGATGGTATAGGTTGAGGTACAGGTTGGTTCATGGTTGATGCACTTGTTTATGGTACAGTTTAATTACATGTTGTTTGGTACAGGTTGGTTGGATGCATGTTAGTGGTACAAGTTGTTACAATGGTATATCTCACAATGATAATGTGAGAGTGGTTCCATCATTCTATTTCTACATTAGGGCGGTTGGAGGGAGAAAGAATAGGTGGTTGTAGCCACCTTCCAATTGTATTCGAAGAACATAGGGGGTTGTAGCATCCATTTGGTTGTAGCCAGAGAATTGGGGAGTTGGAGCTTCCCTTAGGTTGTACCCTGAGAAACTAGTGGGTTCTAGCCTCATTCTGGTTGTAGCCAGAGAATTGGGGAGTTGGATCTTCCTTCTAGTTGGAGCCTCCTTCTAGTTGGAGATGGAAAAGAAAGGACATTTGTGCTTACAATAAATGAAATTTTTAAAGACATATAAGAAAAAAAAATTATGTGGTTGTCTTCCGCTTGGGTTTCCATGTAAAAACACTAGTGCAGTATCTATGTGTATGATTTCTCATTTGTTCATTGTTTATTTACTCTGCAACTAGTGGATGATAATGGTACATTGATATAACACTTGTATTTTGTGGTTAAAAATGATTATTTCTCTATTATTGATTCATTGCCCCCCCCCCCCCTCTCAATAATCCAACAAATAATTCTAATTTATTTAATTAAAAAGTTAATTAATTGTGCAAGTGGGGATGTGTCATTAAGGAAAATAGTATAAATAAAATGGTCTTGATGGAAAAGGGATGACAAGGTTTATCGATAAATTTATGTTGTTGAATTATTTTTCACTGGTTTTACTTGTGAGAGCTAGATTGAGAGAGAGTGGCAGCTCTACCTTGGGAAGAAAACTTGGTGCTAGAGGACTCTGGTTTTGTGTGCACAGCCCCTTTGTGACTCGGGGGGCTAAGGGGGAAGAAGAGTACCCCTAGAATTGGTTGAGAGGTACCGATGAAGTCTCGATGATTAGTGAGTGGAGGAAGGAAGGAGCGCCATTGTTGAAGAACATATTCAATTTCATCGTCGTCAGTTACATGTTATTATTATTTGTGAATTGAAATTGTATTAAGATTTATATTGAGTAACAACGTTTATAATTTTTCCATAAACTATGATAGTAAATCTAAAATCGAACTCGAAAGCTTTGATGGTTTGGGAAGATTAAAAAATTGAATTTTGGTCCTTGTTGTCCCTTAAATTTTCTAGAATGATTAATGACTGCTAGAAACTATATAAATTCTGAATTCAAAGTTTACTGGTCGTTGCCAATAAGATGCAGATCAGGATTTTAACTTAATTTATTAGTTTATGTTGCGAGCGAATGCATTCTATATATATTCATGTCTCTTTAATATTCTTTCACTTTCCAAAAAAAAAAAGTGGTGTTCAATTGTTTCTTTCTCTCTTTCTTTTCTTATGCAAGAAAACAAAATCCTTTATTTACAAGAGAAACTATAAGCGTAACAAAAAATCTACATTTCTTCCCCTTCCAATCCAGACTAGGAGGGTAGGCATTTGATGACACTCCATTATTGGGGCGATGATATCCTCCCCAAGTAGAAATCACTTGGTATTAATCTGATTTGTTGGTCATCTAAAAACTGAGGCCAATCCACTTCACAGAAATTTGATCCTTGGATGGGCCCTTCATGGTAAGTATGGGACTTTGACCAGTATGTTTCCCAAGTCGTCTGGAAAATTCACAACCCCAGAAGGGCGCCTGATATCTTTACTATTTCACAATTGGAATCCCATTAATAAACTTTCCTTTGAAGAATCTGGATTAATTTTGTTGATTATATGCCTGCAAACTTTGAACTTATTTCTCTGTCTTTAGCTGGGAAACTTAGGTATCTGACCAAGGATATATTTCATTCCTGCATGTTTGACCTGCCCTTAAGGGTAGAATAGATTAGAGAACTTCTATTTTGGTAATTTTGACCATTTTTGAGGGAGTTGGAAGCCACAATGTCCAGTAAATTATGCAAGGAGACCCTCACTTTCAATTGTTAGACTATAATACATTTCCATGAGATGATTTTCGACAAAGCAAAGTTTCTAATGTGCTTCGTGAAGATGGTCTGAATTTCTTGTTTAGTTAATCTCTATCTCTTATTCTCTATATACAGTTGTATGTAAGTATTCCCTTGAGCATCTAGAATTTCTCAAACTTTTTGTTGAAGGAGATATGTATTCTATTACTGTCTTAGAGTTTGAGGCTAACAGTGAGATTTATTCTCTTAGCGATTCTATCTCTGCTTCTTCTTCTTGAACCGTGGAGCGAGACGTTGATCCTCAAGCTTCTCACACTCCATAATTGTACCCATCCTGGAATAAGTTTGGGCTTTGAGGGGACCCTCTCTTTAGTTCTGAAGAAAAATTTAACTCGATTGTGAAAAACGGACCCGCGGAAACAGAAAACGAAGTCGATAGAACAGAGAAACGGTTTTAACAGAACCGCAGAACAGAATGCATAAAACACCACACAGATCTCATTATTTTAATTGATATATAAAGGAATTTACATGCAAGGAAATGCTTCGTAAACAACGAAGCGTCTAACAGTCTAACATCTCACTCAGCGATGAAAACAAGAAACCAAACAATTGACAGTTAACTAAACTAATCAAAGAAGCGATTTGCTCAACTTATTCGTCTAACACAACCCCTTAAGTTGGAGCGTGACAATCATTTAACCTAACAACACTCAGCTTAGATCTAAGTGATACAAGTGTTTCTGTGCCCAAAGGCTTTGTGAAGATATCAGCTTGTTGATCTGTTGATTTACAAAACCTTACAATGATTACATCTTCATTTACCAATTCTCAAATAAAATGATAACGGATATCAATGTGCTTGCTCTTTTTGTTGAAGACTTGATTCTTGGACAATGTAATTGTACAACTGTTGTCACAATATATTGGAGTTGGCTCCAATTTATTTGGTGATAAATCACTCATTAACCTTCTTAGCCAAATAGCTTGACATGCTGCGGAAGTTGCTGCAACATATTCGGCCTCTGCGGAAGACAATGTAACAAATGGTTGTTTTCTTGATGCCCAAGAAATCAGAATTGATCCATATTTGAATGCATAACCAGAAGTGATTTTCCTGTCATCAATGCTTTTGGAAAAATCATTGTCAGTAAAACCAAATAAAAAACTTTTTGATTCTGAAGGATACCATAAACCATAATCAACTGTTCCATCCACATACCGCAAAATTCTCTTACTAGTTTGCCAATGAGAGTCCTTGGGTGACTCCATGAATCTAGAGATAAGACTTATAGAAAACATTATGTCT